>CANNZV010002097.1:0-113991 GCA_947561585.1 Caprella mutica
ATCGGGAATTGTAGGTATTTCTGTTGGTACAATTCTGATGCTGAATCATCCCATTACTAGTTTGTAGCTATATTATAATATCGAGTTAATTTACATTTTTGCTGTTTGATTTTTGTAATTATTGTTGTAACACGAAGCATTGATTTTTTTTGTGATTTATTTTGCATTTAGGTATGCAATGTAGTGATCTTTAGATCAGAGCGGCGTGTGGTCGAATTTTGTGTGACGAGATAATCCCGCTAGAGTGTGATGTGGTGGTTGTGTGTGTATGAAGCTCAGGTTTCAGTCTCATGGTTGTTGTCAGAAGAAAAGAGTGTTGGTGTTATCTTGTTTGTTTTTGGTTTGTATAGGCCATCCTTTTTGTGTATTGCATTTTCTGTTGTCGATCTGGTTGGTGTGCTATGATAAAAACCTGAAATATTACCTAATACCTGGTGAGTACCGTAGTAATAAACAATAGTTGGTTTACATTATTTTAGGTAGATTTTTCATACTGGTTAGTTTGACCAACAGTTTATTTATTGAATAAAAAGATTAAAATTTTGTAAATGTTCTTCCTTAACTAATAAGGAAAATCTTACATTTAGGCTCCATCCATCAATTTTAGAAAGAAAATAAGGAAATCACATCCATTCCCTCCCCAAAAGCATCATGTCATAAAGCTAGCTATAAAAAAGTAAAACCAATCAATCAAATAACCACACCTACATGACTTCAGGCTGCAAGTGACATAATTCTCTTCTTTTCAAGCCAGATTTTCTTTCAGATATCTCTTAGATGTATTCACATCCCCACAGTCATGATGTCATCAAATCCCAGCATATTCTGAATACTACCTACAATCATTCCTGTCTTATTTCTCTTAATCTTGGGACATTCAAGGATAAAATGAACCAATGTTTCTTCCTCAGCACCACATAGCTTACACTCAACTTCTCTCCCCTGGAATCGATTCCTCCATCCTAGCTTCAAACAGTGTGTGATTTTGATTTAAAGAGAAGAGCTGATTCAAAAGTATTGTCATAAAACCTTTCTTTCTTTATCATTGTCTTATACTCCCTATAAATAGTGAGTGTACCTTTCTAATCTAATTCAATTTTCCTTTCTCTATACATCTTCTACTCATATCTCTCAGGTCAATTAATTGTTTTACATTTATAGTTTCCATATAGTATTGTAATTTTTTCTCATAGGGATGTCTTCTATCCATCACAGATTGCAGTATCCCAGACAGAATCTCAAGTCTCACTTCTGAAGATATGATTCAAATACTTGAGCTTACTTTTTATGTCCTTTGCCATGTTGGTTGCTGCACCATTGTCTCCTCTCATAGCTACCAAAGGAGGGTATCCTGGCGCACCAAGTATTTTGCGCCAGACATGATGACATCATCCTCACTTCTCTGTAACTTATCCAATTCTAATTTAGTCCAACTTATAACAGAATTTCCAAACAATAAACTAGGCATTACAAGCATTTCCAAGTAAGTTTTACCAATTAGAACTTTATTAAAAGATCTCGCAATAATAGAATGGGTCATGTTTGACATTCATTTGGATGAATATATTTTCTATTTTTTATGTCGAAAAAAAAAAAAAAACTCCTAATGCAAACTCCTAAATATCTTATAGCTATGTGTTGCAACTTCAATTCCCTCTATCTAATCTTGATTGGAGTTGTGCCCATAATTCATCACATTACTACATGCTTTATCAATTTTTAGGCGACATTCCTGCCACACTATGAAACATTGAAAGATCAGCAAAACCACTCATCTGATTCATCTAGGCCTCTCTTATTTGTCTCATCTAGTCACTTCTAGTTTTCTTATTCTCCCCATATCTCCTATCAGCTTCTTTACAACATATGCATTACACTTACAGACTACAGTCAGTCAGTCCAGTCTGCAAAAGATGCATGAATTTGTGAAGTTTATCAGGCGACTAATGAGGCCTTGAAGTTAGTCTCCTGAATTATCCGGCAACAATTTCACAAATAATCCTGTTTACATGTAATTATTATTTATTGGAGAGTATTATGAGATTTTCAGCCCTTTTGGTTTTGGAGAGAAATTTGAAAATCTTTGGAGACAAATTGCCCCAAAAATTAAATATCTGGAGACTGATTGTGTCCAGGTAAAATAGTATGGCTCATAAACTCTCTATTTGTCTCTCCAAACATTACCAAATTTCTCTCCAAAATTAACAAATTATCATAAATGCTCTCCAAAATATCATTGTAGTTTACTAAGTTTAGGAGAAAATTAGATATTTCTCGCCATTTGCAATTGAAGGGCTCAAAATAACTGTCACAAACTCGCAATTAAGATGATGAGTTTGGAGATGCTTTAATACTTGGGATTGTGCATGCTTTGCAGACTGGCAGTGGCAGTCAGTCACCAATGAAAAGCAGGATTTCAGGTAGTGTTCTCTCTTGCATTATTTGCATCTAGTCCTCATATCATGACCTTCATAGAAATTACATTCAGTCATAAAATGAAAAAAGTTTCAGCCACTCGATTCTCACTCATCCCAGTCTGTATTTGGTGCACAAAATTCCACTGACTTTTTGAAAAAGCTGAAAAAATCAACCATAAATTTCCAGTAATTTGGCTGATCCACCAACATTTTACCCATTTTTCCACTGAAAATTGATGGTAACATAGGAATAAATAGCTAAAAATCTACTGACTTTGTTAGAATATTATTTTTCTCCATTGAAAATAATATTCTGGCAAAGTCGGTGGATTTTTAGCTATTTATTCCTATGTTACCATTAATTTTCGGTGGAAAAATGGGTAAAATGTTGGTGGATCAGCCAAATTACTGGAAATTTATAGTGGATTATTTTAGCTTTTTCAAAAAGTCAGTGGAATTTTGTGCACCAAATACAGACTGGCTTGCACTGGGTGACTGGGCCACTGCCAATCTGAAAAGAAATTAAAGAATATCTCCATAGACCCAGGATATTTTACAAAAATTAGAATTTGGGCATAGGAATTAAATAGGACTTGAGAAGTTGAGCACAGCCCACAGGATTAATCCTTAAAGTCAAATCTTGCTATAGCCTATACTTTTCAGACTGGCGCCACTAGACACTGGGTGTCAATCCAGTCTGTATTTGGTGCACAAAATTCCACTGACTTTTAGAAAAAGCTGAAAAAATTCACTATAAATTTCCAGTAATTTGACTGATCCACTAACATTTTACCCATTTTTCCACCGAAAATTAATGGCAACATAGGAATAAATAGCTAAAAATCCACCAAATTTGCCAGAATATTATTTTCATAGGGGAAAAATTCCACTGACATGTCGGTGGAATTGACCACGAAATAGAGACTGGGTGTCAATCAGAATCACCGGCAGGCGCGCCGGCAGCAAAATTAATGGTTACCCAGTGGCAGTGTGCAGAATGTGTCTCTTCGAACTTCTCCCACAGAGAAATTAGTTTGAAAGACAGTTACTCTCTGAGTCTCAGTACAGTAGTATATTCAGAATCTCCTGCAGCTAATTCTAAATTAATGGACCAAAATCCGACCAATGTTGGTAACATAGGAATTAATTCAAAATCTCCCACAGCTAAATTAATAGTAACTTTGGAATTAATTCAAGATCTCCCGCAGAGATCTCCAATTCCTAAAATTCAATCAAAAACTCCCGCAGTGAGTCTTGGAAAAATGTTCCATATTCTGCAGACTGGATCATGTCTGGATGGATCTCCCTCTCCATTTTCTAAAATTCAATCAAAAACTCCCTCAGGTTCCAGATTGTATTTGGTGGTAAATTCCCAGTGGCAGTCTGCAGAATAAGGAAGTCTGCAGACTGGCCAGTCTGCAGAATATGGAACATTTTTCCAAGACTCTCTGCGGGAGTTTTTGATTGAATTAATAGAAATTGGAGATCTCTGCGGGAGATCTTGAATTAATTCCTATGTTACCATTAATTTAGCTGCGGGAGATTTTGAATTAATTCCTATGTTACCATTAATTTAGCTGCGGGAGTTTCTGAATCTGCTACTGAGAGACGAGAGTCAGAGAGTAACTGTCTCACAAATTAAAATCTCTGCGGGAGAAGAGACATATTCTGCAGACTGGGAGTTGGGACTAAATTCCAAGGATATATCAGGAGATATTCAGTTCCTCTAATAAAAATATTCCTTCAATGTCGGAGGATATTTAGCTATTAATTCCTATATTAGTAATATTATATTACCATTAATTTTGGCCAGTCTGCAGAATGTGTCTCTTCTCCTGCAGAGATTTTAATTTGAGAGACAGTTACTCTCTGACTCACAGTAGCAGATTCAGAATCTCCCGCAGCTAAATTAATGGTAACATAGGAATTAATTCAAAATCTCCCGCAGCTAAATTAATGGTAACATAGGAATTAATTCAAGATCTCCCGCAGAGATCTCAAATTTCTAAAAATTCAATCAAAAACTCCCGCAGAGAGTCTTGGAAAAATGTTCCGTATTCTGCAGACTGGAATTTTGGGAGGGGAAACCCGAAACTGGAAAAATGTTGGAGGACTAGACAAATTGATGAAAATTGAAAAATGTTGGAACTTGGCCAGTCTGCAGAATATGGAACATTTTTCTAAGACTCTCTGAGGGAGTTTTAGATAGAATTTTAGAAATTTGAGATCTCTGCGGGAGATCTTGAATTAATTCCTATGTTACCATTAATTTAGCTGCGGGAGATTTTGAATTAATTCCTATGTTACCATTAATTTAGATGCAGGAGATTCTGAATCTGCTACTGAGAGTCAGAGAGTAACTGTCTCTCAAATTAAAATCTCTGCGGGAGAAGAGACGAATTCTGCAGACTGGGAACTTGGCAGCTATTTCTCAGATTTTGAAAAAGTCAGAGGAGTTCAGTGCACCAAATTATCAAATACAAACTGGCCAGTCTGCAGAATGCGTCTCTTCTCCCACAGAGATTTTAATTTGAGAGACGGTTACTCTCTGACTCTCAGTAGCAGATTCAGAATCTTCCGCAGCTAAATTAATGGTAACATAGGAATTAATTCAAAATCTCCCGCAGCTAAATTAATAGTAACATAGGAATTAATTCAAGATCTCCCGCAGAGATCTCCAATTTCTAAAATTTAATCTAAAACTCCTGCAGAGAGTCTTGGAAAAATGTTCCATATTCTGCAGACTGGCAAACTGGCTCAGGCTCAGTCGCTCAGAGTCAGAGAGTCTTGGATTCTGCAGAAAATTTAATATTTAAGCTCATGCAAATTTAAAAATATTTTCATTTTAGGTATAGTAAGTGTAAAAGTTAATTTAAAAAATCTCAAATTAAAAATATTAGCTAGCCTATAATTTATAGGTATATGATAGGCTATTTACAAAAATTCAGATATCTGCAACTCCAGTCTGCAGAATGTGTCTCTTCTCCCGCAGAGACTTTTAACTTGAGAGACAGTTACTCTCTGACTCTCAGCAGCAGATTCAGAATCTCCCGCTGCTAAATTAATGGTAACATAGGAATTAATTCAAAATCTCCCGCAGCTAAATTAATGGTAACATATGAATTAATTCAAAATCTCCCGCAGAGATCTCCAATTTCTAAAATTTCATTCTAAACTCCCGCAGAGAGTCTTGGAAAAATGTTCCATATTCTGCAGCTGGCAGTGCAACTGAGTACCTACTGAGGTCGAGGTTAAGACTTTTTATTGAAATTATTTTTTTTCTAATGATATTAGGCTATAAAATATCATCATGATAAATTTTAAAAACATCTATAAAAATTCATGATAGGTAGCTAGGTAGTTACATTATACATATATTTTTCATTTAGGTTAATTTGTTTTGTTTGAATGTTAGCACTAGCAATATTAAAAAAATAATTGTTTATATCTTCTCACTCGCAATATAAACACCTTTATACATTCTTATCTCTCTAAGCTCCGAAGTTATGTAAAGCAAGGAGACATAAAATCTATTTAACTAAAAATATATAACACAAAACTCATTCCATAGGCATACTCCCTAGGACAAAAACACTAGGACTCTAGGAGTCTAGGACACTAATTCTCGGATTGCTTGACCCATTTTTTTACCTATTTTGCAGTGGAAAAATAGTTGTATTAAAATATTTTGATATCATCTGACAGATTATTAAATTTGAAAGAATTCTAAGTTGGTAGCTACCCACTCTGGTACTATTTATAGTTTAAGAGATATCCAAGAGGATAGACAGCCATTTAGTTTTCTCTTAGAGCACCTGTTTGTCAAAATCGTAACAGGCTATATATAATTACTGACATATTGACTCAATCTATGGTTATATTTTATTATTTTTAATTCATACACTTTCATCACAGATCTTAATTTACGCAAATTGTTGTCTCAAAACCTTTATTCTAAATCGAACTCATAGAAAATGAAACTTTCAAGGATCGAGTTTGCAATTCCCAACAAACATATGAAATTCGATTCGATGCCGGTTGCTGTCGAATTCGTAACGCTACCAGTGGTTATCGACTCAGCAACCATTTCGACTCATAGTAGATATCGGAACACAGAACATTGAATAAGAAGAAGCTCAGATCGAACGTGTACCCATGGTGTACACAGTCGTAAAATTTCAACCAATCACGTCCATTGATCGCTGACGTCACTATAAACACTCTCTCGAAAACAGTTTGAGCGTGCATTCTACCTCAGCTCATTATCTTTGCTGGGAGTCATATCTTCCTACCAACTTATGTACACGATTATCTATATTCTATAGCCCAGCTACTAAGCAATAATAAACTAATCTTCTTTGCAACAAACACAAACTGACACCATTTCGGTTGTAATACGCATTCAAAATACGGACTCAAACAGAACTGGTGAAACGAAGCCTCTGATTGGCTGAGTGGCTCTAGTTTAAGTGACGTCACTGTAAACGGCACTCAAGAGTAATATAATGGGATCTTCACTTCTTCTATTCAATGTTCTGTGTATCGGAATGTCTGTTTCTAAATGATATCTGAATTTATACTTAAACTAGAAGTACGAAGTATAAATTCATATATCGTTTGGAAACAGACATTTTGACGTCAAGATGATGCTGTTAAAACCATGTACTCACAGACCAGTAATGTTTGGAGAGACAAATAGAGAGTTTATGAGCCATACTATTTTACCTGGACACAATCAGTCTCCAGATATCAGGGTACAGGAACATAATCGGGTATAGTACCTAGCAGACGACACAAAAATATGACGTCACCACAACAACACATTCCTTGTTTGTGACCGAGCGGCTCATAATTCCTCGTATTTGCATGTTAATATCGAGAAGTTTGAAGTCATTTTATAAGGGTTTCGTGCAAAAGAAAAGCGAAAATGGCGATTGCACCTTAAAGTTGAATATATAGATATAATTCAGGTGTGTTTTTATTGTTCATTTCTTAAACTTATCTATAAAAAATAGGGTCTTGAAAATATGCTACCTAGGAGCCTAAACTAGTGCTTGTTAACTGTTAAATTGTAGTTCCTATGAATAAGTTAATAACTAAATAAGGAAAAAAATAATGGAAATACAATTTAAGCAATGCCTAGTTAGTAATTGATAAGAAAAAATTAAATTTAGAAGTGACTAAGTTTAAGTAGGTTTTTCCATGTTTCAAAGTGTGGTCAGAGTCGCCATTTCCAGTCACTCGGTGGTCACGTCAAACTATAGATTCGATCAGCTGATTACCATACCCTATGTTACTGTATCCTGCCAGATATTTAATTTTTGGGGCAAGATGTTCCAATACTGCGTGGACACCACTGCACAATAATTTGAGAGGAGAGAGACCGCGAGAAAATGAGAATCAATCAGAGACGGTAGGTGCGTGATGTCACACAAATTGGAAATTATTAGGAGTAACTAATTTAAATGTTGCTCGTTTTCTTTTCTATGCTGTTCATTTACAGGGGAGACTAAACTAAAACAATTTTGATTTTAATGCACTCTTTTAGATTAATTTATAGTTTCCATTTATTTGATAATATAGTGAACATTATCTTCAATATACAATTTTCCCACCCTTTCTTATTAACAATGAAGAAAATATACTATAGTAACTATAATTTATACATAATGATTAATGATTTACCACACGAAATAAATTCTTTTCACAGTAGGTTAATTAAAAAATTATTTAATTTGATAGGTATATTTATAACATAGGTATAAACATCAATTGGCATGATGGCATATCAGATTAGTGCAAAATAGTTAGTGATAAAAGTAAGCACTTGAATGATTATTTAAGATGTTGTTGGTCATGTATCTACCTAGGTAGTTAAAGGGTAAGTTCCGAATTACCGATCTATTCCACATCTTCGGTCATATAAGAAAAAACTGTATTTTAATAACTATTTAATTTTTATTTTAGTTGGTTGGTATCCAAGAAACCTGCATGCAGGTATCATGGATACCAATTAAAATAAAAATTAAATAATAATTAAAAATAAAGTTTTACTTATATGACCGAAGATGTGGAAGAGACCGGTAATTCTTCGAACTTACAGTAGGACCTAGGTATTTATTAGAATAGCCGAATAGGTACCAATTAGTTATCTGTTATTTTAAAACAAATAAATTTATAACACTAGGTATGAAGTTATGGGTACGCATTGATTGAAATATTAATAGTTTGAAGTATACACACAGCTCTATAAGATTAACGACTGTTGTAATTTCGAGAGCAATAATAACAGGCAACCTTTTATTCCCATACTCTGCTGCAGCGGAATGTTTAGTTTTTGGCGTGGACAGTGAACAACAAAACGGAACAAGTTCAAATTATAGAAAAATGAATTATGAGATTATATATGAATATTTTGAAACAATAAAGGAATATGAACATTTACAATCACAAAAATATAATTTTCGCATTAGGAGATATCATAAAATATACCTAATAATAACATCAGAAATAATGCAATAGCGAATGTAGTAAGAATGATTGAAACGTCACGCACTTACCATTTTGACGTGCCATCAGTCGCTAGATATTTGAAATGACTGTACTGGGACATCTTCTACTTTACTGGTCTGTGATGTACTATCAGTTTTCGTGTTTCTACTCGAAGTGTAAATTCCAGCATATGTAGGGTATCTGTAAGTATCTATTATACTTCTAAACGATACCAAAACGCATTCGATAATAAACATATATAACTGTACGTTTAGGTGGATATTAATTTGATTAATGTTACGTAATGTTATAGACATATAACTAGGGTTGTGACAATATGCGTTTAAAATAATAGATCCTAAAAATATTATAGACGGATTGAATAAAGACTATTGAATCGTTCTAAAACAGCGGTACATAGTATTTGATACCATTCCATTTCGTTTTGTCTATGATATTCTTAAGATTTATGATTTTAAGTGCATATTGTCACAACCCAACATATAGCACAGTAGTGTTGTGTTTTTTTAACAATTTGTGATGTAATTTTGATGATATCCTTTGAGTATTTGTGAAATAATTTGACTTAGATTTGGTCATTATTTGAATCTAATAGAAAGAAAACCACCCCTTAATGCAAAAGATATTACAGATGACCTATATCAGGGCCAGGTAGTAATTTTTCTCGGAACAATGTTGCTCCAATATTGGCCCAGCCGCCCAAGAAACATTGCTACCTGAGATACGCTCCATATCACTCTACTAAAATTAGATGGCTACAACAAGAGTATTGCTATATTGTGGAATAAAACAATTTCCAAAATAAGGCATGCTAGATTTATAACGGTTTGTCCGAAAATTCGGTTCAAAATTTCGATAATTTTTTGTCTCAATTCTTTCTAGGCTAAATTGCCTTGAGAGTTGAGGTTCAATTTTCTTGGGACCAATTGTCTCCGGCCTCAATTGTATAGGCTCAATTGTCTTGCTTCCAACTGGCGCTTCACATTTTCCCTCACATGTCTTTCAGAAAACTATGATATGATATGTCTAGCGTTAAGTTAAAAGCCCATTGAGATCATTCATAGGGACCCAATACCAAGGCTCTGAGGATCAAAATTCGGCGCCCAGGTACAGTATTGGTTCTAAACTTTTGCCAAAATGATACTCTATAATTGGTCCCGATACTTCAATGGTACAAAGTTTCTAACACATTATTCAACTACAATTTATAAGAATATCATTTAGATTTTAATTGCATTTATAGGGGGTCAACCCACTTTTGAAATAACTGTTTTTATTTTTGGACCGATCGTTCTGAAATTTGTATGGTATATGTAACTTCGCAAAAAAAAAAACATATTTCATTCATGTAACTTTTTCGATTTTGGCTTTAGTTTTCGAAAAAAATGTAGTTTATAATTTAATTTTTTTTTACAAATTTCAAAAGACGAGAAGTGTATCAAAGTGTATAAGCTAGAATGTAAACGAAGACAGTTTTGGAATCCTGGGAACATTTCAAACAAATGTTTAAAGAACTTTTTTAAATTTTCCTCCCTGTTTTTTTTTATCAGCATTTCTTGATGACTAGCTAAAATTAAAACAAAATCGAATTTGAACTGCGATAGAAAGAAAACAAGGAAGAAATGTGAAAAAGCCTTCTATAGATTTGTAAGGAATTTTACAAGGATTCCTAAAACTGTTTTTGCTTTTCTTGTGGCTTAAAAACTCATTGACTTCTCGTCTTTTTTAGTTGGCAAATACATAATTTACAGTAGACTCAAAGACATGAAATAATAAAGTGAAATGTCAATTTTATCACTATGGATGAATTTTGAATGCTGTTTTCATGTTATTCTTTGATAATAAAGGATATAATTGAATATTTTTTATATTTTACCAGTGAATTACCTATAATACCGTCATAAATTCCATAAATGCCATAAAGATAAAAATGTCATAAGAAGGGCCATCTCACATTTTGAAAAAAAACTTTTTTAATTTTGAACCGATCATTCTGAGATTTCTACTAATTTTGCAAAAGAAACACATTTTATTCGTGTAATTTTTTCGATTTTTTGAAGAACTACAAAAAATGTAGTTTTTTACAAATTTCAGAAAACGATAAGTGAGTGTATGTTATGCTAGAATGAAAACGAAAACAGTATTAGAATCCTAATCCTTGGAGTATTTCGAACGAAGAAGTGTTCCAAATTTCCATCTGGTTTTTCTTTTATAAGCATTTTTGATGACTAACTAAAATTTTCGAAAAAAAATCAAAATTTTCGATTTTAAACTGCGATAAAAAGAGAACGAAGAAGAAATTTGTAAAAGTTCTCTTTAGATTTGTGAAATTGTCTTCGTTTTTATTCTAGCATACACACATACACTTCCCTTTTATGAAATTTGTAAAAAATATATGATTTTTTTTTCGAAAACTAAAGCCAAAATCGAAAAAGTTACATGAATAAAATGTGTTTGTTTTGCGAAGTTACATATACTAGAGAAATTTTAGAAAGATCAGTCCAAAAATAATATAGTTAAAAAATCATGAATTTTGACCATCATGCAACCGCCCCCCCCCCTCTTTTTGGACCCTCCTGGGAGGTGGTTCAAGTGGTCGTACCCTCACAAAATTTAATTTGGGACATGAAAGCCCACTACCTAAAGACTCTTTTTAAGCAATAATGAGAAACATGATAACTTTCACCAAAATCGATGGGTTGACCCTTAATGTTCTCTCATTAATTTTAAAGTGTGTGTATGACGACACTAGCTTAACGTTCTATTCATTATAATATTTATACATGTAAAATTAATTCATCATAATTATAAGACTTTAATCTTTAATATCTATATATAGTGTTTGTCTTTAAAATAATTTGATGGAATAAAATATATCTTAAATAACGAATTTAACATATATGTCCAAAACGTTGAAAGAATTTCGATTTTTTTTCTGAAAAAACGAATTTTCGGTATATATTTTTGTATATAATTAAAACATCAAAATATTATAGTATATGTATAAAATAAAGAAAAAAAAATTAAAAATTGTTACATCATGTAGTGACATTTCTAAAGGTAACATTTGAAGCATCAGAACCTAAATAGATGCAGAATTGCGCGTGTACTATCATTTTGAATGAAACATGAGATATTCCTCCGACCATGCGATTTTTACCCTATATCAATTTATTTACATGATGTCATCTCAAGTAATTTATATACTGCGTGCGAAATAATTACGTGTGTATTTCATAGAACATTTTGATATGATTTTATACGAAGGTTTGGTTATGTAGGCTATGCCTATGTACTAGCCCAAGTTGTCGTACTCTGCTCTATTCATATAACATGTAGCATTCAGTTGCAGTCCACTCCTAGAGTAATTACCCTAGTCTAGGGTAATCAGACCTCTCCTTTGGTTCAGTCAGGGGTAATGAAAATAATTGCAAAATCTGGTGTAAAATCAAGATTTCAAATTAATTCATATAAATGTGAGAAAATAGAAAATAATCAATGACTTCAAGTGTTCAGTTGAATAAAGCTAATAAGAATTTTTTGATTAGGAGGCATTAATTCAACAAAGGAACTGGAACTGGAATTTGAACGGTGTTGGCTTTTCAGCACCACCGGTTTCACCCGCACCTTCTCCCGATAATATTCCGCAGGGCCGTCACCCTGCCAGCTGTTCCACACTCCTCATCCCCCTCCTGCCCTTACACCCTATGCATCCTCCAAAAGAGCACACACCCTCTTATCGTCTGTATTCCATGTCGCTCCCTCACCGCCTCCAGACTCGGACAATTAAGTATAAAGTATTCGAGAGCCTCCTCTACTGCTCCACACATACCACACCCCACTCTATCCCCCAGTGTCTCATTCTCCAACCCAGTCTCAACGTATTACTCCTCACTCCAAACAGCAACCTCGATCACCAACTATTATCATCTCCTTCTCCTTAAACTACCTGAAGGTTGATTTTTCCTAAATCTGCATCTTCCATGCTCCCACTTATTCAACAATCTCCCAACTCGACCAGTGCTCATCTTCTCCAGTTGCCCCCAATCCAGACCCACCTCCCACATTCAACAGCTATCCGCACCCGCCTCCAGTACCTCTATCATCCTCCCCGCCTCCTGAACACTCCTTCCCAGCAGGAGACCATCATCCGCATAAAAAAGAACTGGCACTCTGACTCCTCCTCTTTTGTATCCTATACCACTCCTCAACAGCCTCTCAATGATCATCCCCACAACTATTACAAACAGTTGTGCAGAACCCGCGTAACCTTGCCTGATCCCACTTCCAACTTCTGTCTGTCCCATCTGCTTTTCCTCCCTCCTATCTCCCTGGTACAAATTCACCACCACACCAATCATCCTTGGATCACATTTATAGTAGATGTCATATATCAATACTTCTCATATATCCTACTGTAAATATTTCCTTCTTGTGCATATATAAATTATATAGCAACTTCCCTTAATAGGTGATATGTATTAATAATTTATGTATCTATTTTGTTTGATTAGTAGTTGATGTCTCTTGTCGATAACTGTATAATAATTAGTGTGAATTAAAACTCAGAACCAAAAGGTTTCCTCTAGTTATTTATATCCCTTGCTAAAGCCTTAAACTTAGTTAATCCAGTACATAACATTTGGCGACAAGGTAAAAGTGTTAAAATGGCTAGTTCCGATTCCTCGAAGATGTTCCACCCTGATATCGAAAGTGTAGAGGAGTTCCTGGAGAGATTTAAACTCCAAAACAAATCTTCTCTTGCTGATGAGGAGAACAAAGGTTTTACAGCTGCTATTTTGGCTAATTCTCTGCCGATAGTAGTCCTCACTGATATTCAACGTAGGTTAAAACCTTTGAAACTAACAGAGGCTACCTACAAACAGTTAGAGCATCATCTTATTTCATCTTATGGAATTAAAAAATCCATAATTGGTGCAGCTGTTACTTTTGTTTCGCGTAAACAAAAAGCTCATGAGAGCATTGAAACTTATTCTAAGGTTTTGAACGAGTTAGCATCGCAGTGCGAATACAAGCAGTGCTGCAGAGATCGAATTTTGAGGGATACTTTCTTGAGCGGTCTACGCTCTCATCGCTTGATCAGTACGCTAATAACCGATTGCGATAGTAAAACATTTCAAGAGTGTGTGGATAGATCTAAACTTCTTGAGCAAGTTACTCAAGACGTAGAAGATATACATCCAGCAAGTAAACAGTATCAGCAAAATAATATTACCAAATTTGAGCAGCGGACAAAGCATTTCGGGAAACCCTATTCCAAGCAGGAACACAGAGGCAAGAAAGTTCCTGAAAACTACAAATGCATCCGTTGTGGTACAAAAAATAAACATTTCGCATCAGACTGTTTTGCTTTAAAACTGCAGTGTCGCATCTGTAAAAAGCAAGGACATTTGTCGAAAGTATGCAGAAATAGGCAAAATGAAAATAGGACTACACGATCTAATTACGTGCATCCAGAAGAGGAGGATCTAACTGATTACATTACTATCAATAATGTAAAACGAGTTAGTGGTAAAAACCATTCGTCTTACTTTTCTATGGGACTAGACGAATTTCCACCTCTGCCATCAAACTACAACAGTCGTAGAGATGAACAAAATCCTGTGCAAATTCACAATAAATTTGAGACTCTGTTCGTCGATGATACGTCAGCTGATGACTTCAGTGCACCCGCACCACCTAGTAAGAAAACTCGCAAGAAAGGAGGAGACTTCTATTCCAAGTTCTATCACCATGGCAATCATATGAACCGTATGGTGACTGTAAGAGATACTTTGTCAGGGGGCGAGTGTGAGTTTCTCAATTATGTACACCAGCCTCGGAAAGTATCACGTAAGAATAATAGGTCAAAGAGTACTTTTTTAGGGAAGCGAGCACATTCACTGCAATAAATTCTAATCCAGTGAGTGTAAAATGTAAAGTAAATAATTGTGCAATAATTAATTTTGAAATAGATACTGGATCTCATTTGTCCACAATTAGTATTGAGCAGTTGAATGAAATTAAAAATGTTAAAATAAAACAGACCTATAGAAAAGCTCGTGGTTATTCAAATAGTGATATTAGTTTCTTAGGTGAGGTATGTCTATCTATAAATTTTAGAGGCTTAACTATAGCTCATGATTTTCTTGTAGTTGACTGTAGTTCAGTGTCCTTATTAGGTAGAGACATGTGCGAAAAACTAAATATTAATCTAGTTTACTCTCCTAAGCAATCCATTCAAGTAATTAAAGATGTTTTCAATAAATACAGGCACTACTTATCAATTGACTATAAATCTAATATTAAAGAGACTGTTTCTTTGCAAATTGATACTGAAAAAGTTCCTATTTTTTGTAAATCACGTAGTGTACCTGTAAGATTTCGTACTCTTGTTAAAAATGAATTGACTAGACTAGAAGATCATGGAATAATTAGTAAAGTGTACAAAAGTGACTGGGCTTGTCCAACCGTAAATGTTTTGAAGTCTAGTGGAGCTATAAGGATATGCGGTGACTATTCTATGACAATAAATAAATGTATGGTTTCTCAAAAATATCCACTGCCATCCATAGAAGATGTGCTTAGTAAAGTTGGTAAAGCTAAAGTATTTTCTAAAATAGATTTAGAAAGCGCATATCTACAGCTTCCACTGGATGAAAAATCAAAACAATATACAACTATTAACACTTCTGACGGACTTTACCAGTATAATTTTTTACCATTTGGAGTGTCCAGTTCACCAGCAATTTTTCAGTCTTATCTTTGTAAAGTTCTAAATAATATAGACAATGTGATAATATACCAAGACGATATATTAGTAATGACTGTTGATAGACTTTCTCATGACTGTATTCTAGATCAAGTACTAAACGCTTTATGTACAGCAGGACTTAAGATTAAGTTAGAAAAATGTTCATTTTATGAAAATTCGGTTAAATATTTAGGTCATATTTTCGATAGCGAAGGAGTAAAACCAAATCCTGAAAAAATTAGGGCAATCATTGATGCACCGGTACCCTGTAATTTAAAAGAAGTTCAATCATTTTTGGGTTTGTGTAATTTTTATAACCGATTCATTACAAATTTTAGTACAGTGTTTTCTCCATTATATAAATTGTTAAATAAAAATGTTAAATTTTCATGGGGTAGTGATCAACAAAAATGTTTCGATTTAGTTAAGAATTTGTTCAGATCTCCTAAATTATTACACATGTACGATTGCAATTTAGAAACAGCCATAGAGTGTGACGCAAGCTCTACAGGCCTAGGTTGTGTTCTCATGCAAAGAGATAGTAAAGGTAAATGGAATGCTGTACAGTTTGCGTCAAGAACTCTAAATGTGGCTGAGAAAAATTATTCTCAGATAGAGCGAGAAGCTTTAAGTATAATTTTTGCATGTGAACGTTTTAGAAAATTCTTGCTTGGTGTTCAATTCACGATAAAAAACGATCATAAACCTTTGCAGAAATTATTTAATAAAAAAACAGGCGTTCCTATGAATTGCTCAGCTAGATTACAAAGATGGGCACTTAGATTATCTCAATTTGATTTCATTTTTGAATATATTAAGGGTCAAGATAATGTAATAGGTGATTTTTTAAGTAGATTACCTTTAAAGGAAACTGTAAAAATAGACGAACCTTACGAGTTAGTTTTTGTTATAAATTCTTTGAATGAATGTCCTGTTAATGCTAATGATATAAGTAAATTTACTGATTCTGATTCCAATTTAAGCATGTTAAAAAATTATATAAGATACGGTTTTCCAGAAAATGTTCACCCTGAGTTAAGCAAGTTTAAAGGTTATGAGGTAGATTTATCTTTATTCAAAGGATGTATAATGTATAAAAATAGAGTATTTGTACCTTCTTCTTTGCGTAAAAAAGCTCTTTCTCAATTTCATAGTGGGCATCCAGGTATGACTGCTATGAAGTCAATTTGTCGTTCACTAATCTGGTACCCTGGATTGGATAGCGACATTGTTGATATGGTCAGTTCATGTAAGCAATGCCTTAGCATTAGAGCAAAGCCTGCTCAGAATAGTACTGTAACATGGCCTGAACCATTTAGAAAGTGGTCTAGGTTACACATCGACCATTTCTTTTTCGAAGATAGTATTTTCTTAGTTATAGTAGATGCTCTCACTAAGTATATAGAATGTGAAATTGTAACCAATGTTTCTTCTTCTACTACTATAAATGTTCTTAAAGATGTATTTTCCAGGAATGGTTTACCAGATACTCTGGTATCAGATAATGCTAGAAATTTTACTTCTTCTGAATTTAGGGAATTTCTTTATTCGAATGGTATAGTTCACATGACTCCACCTCCATACTGTCCTTATTCTAATGGTCAAGGAGAGAGGGCGGTGAAAATTATTAAAGATTTGTTAAAGAAGAATAAAATAGGTTCTTTGAAATCTAGACTTGTAAATGTTTTGTTATATTATCGTACAACTCCTAGTTCAGTAACTAATATTGCCCCTTCCATTGCACTGAATGGTAGAACTTATGTTACAGTTAGGGAAAGAATTAATCCTCACCATGTACCTTTTGTTAAAGATAATAAAGTTGATAGGAATTTTGATATTGGAGACCAAGTTTTAGCATTGAATTTACGTGAGGGTCCAAAATGGTATTCTGCAACTGTAACTGAAAAGTTAGCTGTCAATATGTATTCTGTATTTATTCATGATCTTAATACCATTTGGAGACGTCATGTTCAGCAATTATTGTCTTCTAAAACTGATGTAGGTTTCAATGATAGAAAAATTATTTTTCCTGATGTTCCTTCAATTGATTCTAGATTTTCAACTCCTGTTTCAACTTCTATTGTCTCTCCACCTGTTCACAGTTCCAATGTAACTACTTCTAGTGTTTCTTTACCTGTTTCTAATTCTAATGTAGATACCACTATTGTGAATGTACCTTGTGAATCTCTTGATAAACCTATAGTGTCTACTCCTGATAAGGCTGTAGCTGAACCTTCTGTTAGTTCAGTTCCAGATATTTCTTTTCCTTCTGTTGAATTGCGACGTTCTACTAGAGTTAAGAAACCAATTGAACGTTACTCTGCAACCTAATTAATAAATTTCGTTTTGTTAGTTTTTTCAAACTTAAGAGGGAGGAGTTGTCATATATCAATACTTCTCATATATCCTACTGTAAATATTTCCTTCTTGTGCATATATAAATTATATAGCAACTTCCCTTAATAGGTGATATGTATTAATAATTTATGTATCTATTTTGTTTGATTAGTAGTTGATGTCTCTTGTCGATAACTGTATAATAATTAGTGTGAATTAAAACTCAGAACCAAAAGGTTTCCTCTAGTTATTTATATCCCTTGCTAAAGCCTTAAACTTAGTTAATCCAGTACATAACAGTAGACCAGAGCCTCTATCAGCGCCCCCCTATCTACACTGTCAAATGCTTTAGCAAAATCCACCGTCACGACCACCAATGTCTCCTTCCTCCTATAGCTCTCCTCCACACTTGCCCTCAACAGGAACAGATTTTCCTCCGTCCTTCCCCCCTCCGTAAATCCTACCAGCAGACTCCACACCCTCTCATCTAACATCTGCTCATTCAACTTCTCCTTCAACAATCCCATAAACATATTATAGCCAACATTTGTCAGTGCATATCAACATTTTTTGTTCGTTAATGTACCATAAGTTAACATGCTCCATACTGGCACTGAACAAGTTGCGTTTCTGTTCGCAATGTGCATCAGAAATGCCAATAACTTGAAAATATTAAGTGCTGAAAGCGTGATAGCGTCTTATTATGTTGTAGTTTAGTACTATGTATTTCCAGAACGTCACTTTTTATGTGAATTGGGAGTAACCCAATTGTGTGTAATAATGTTGTAGGCGATGGAGCGTAAATATATTTTTATTCTTAACGTCATTTACTTTTAACCAATCAGAGGCTCGAGGATTCCTTTGAAGAGTGAAAGAGAAAATGCGTTAGTTTCTAGATATATATATACCTCTGAGTTGTAAAAATTTATAGGCAACACTTCGTTTTATTTAGATAAAATTAGATATCTGTTTTCAGTTAGATATCTGTTTTCAGTTCTATTTATCCCATTGTTGGAAGTTTTGAAGCGAAACAGCTAAACTTTAATTTTTCCAAAAAAGTAGTTGCAGCTTCTTTTTACTGAAAGATAGTGCATAATTTTGTAGGTAAAGTCAATCACGCTACTGCCTAGTTTAATATCTGCAAAAAATTAATTTTAATTAAATTAGATGTATTCACAGTTGTTTAACTTTCAACTTTATTCAGTTTCAACTCAGACCAATTTTCTATAGGGAATAGCATTAATTTTTCCCGTCAGTGACGTCACGCTCCACAATCTCATCTGCAACACTATTAGTCGGTTTAATTTGACATAATATTTTTCGCATGTGGAATTGTGCTACTACTCTTTATATGTACGATGGTTCCATAGCTTCCTGGAGATTAAAAATTATTTAGCTTTTTTCTTATTTGATCATTTGAAAATATATTATGTAATTTGAATGGAAGGTTTCATTTGTACGCATTTTCAATATAAAGGTATTTTATTTATTTATTATTTACCAAAACCCCCAAAAGAAACTTTGAAAAAGCTGTCAATGGGTAGTAATTAAATACCAAGCCAATATTATTGAACACCAACGGTAATTACCATATATTGCCCTTATTTATAATTTCTAGGGTAATCATGGACTATTGTAGGGTAAAATACTTGCCAATTTAGGGTAAAAAGATTGACGATCGTGGAAGTTCTGGTGGAATTGGTTGGTGTTCGCTATTTTCTAGTGTTTGTCTGTGGTGATGAGTGAGAAGTGTATTGGGCTCGTACTGGGTAATCAATCTTGTTTTCCTTTGCTTTACTGGAGTTTAACGTAAAGTCGGATGGGGTATCACTGCGCGGGGTACGGTCAAGAGCCCCCCCGGTCATGAGCCCCCCTAGGTCATAAGCCCCCCCGCTCACGAGTCCCCCCCCTCCTTGTTTTTTTAATCCTTATTTACCTAGTTGAACAAATGAAGAACTACTTAGATAGAAATAACTGAGAGTTGCTAATGTAGTTTGTTGTATCCGCTAGATTGTTGTACTGCACACTTCATGATTGTTTAATGACCTGGCAGGGGGGTTCGGGGGGCGGCACGCCCCCCGATATACATATATTTTATGTCTAATCAGTAATGAACTACAAAAGTGTCAATAAGGATTAAATAATATAGGTAAATAAGGATTTAAAAACAGGGGGGCTCATGACCGGGGGGGGGGGGGGCCTTATGACCTAGGGAGGCGTATGACCGGGGGGGCTCTTGACCGGGGGGGCTTATGACCTATACCCTCACTGCGCATACTCTTTTCATGGGGTGTCACTGGACATACTCTTTTTATGGGGTATCACTCCGCACCCCTTGTAAATATAAAACTGCTTGTTTTAGCCTATATCTGATTGCACCATCATATCAAGCATCTTCTTTTCTCCAACACTCCGCACCCCTTGTAAATATAAAACTGCTTGTTTTAGCCTATATCTGATTGCACCATCATATCAAGCATCTTCTTTTCTCCGAATAACACCATGACGCACCATTATCCTATTAGTATTTTTAGAGCTAAAAAGCGATGCATGTTTTTCTCTCGAAACGATCTGAAACGATCGCGCAAACTCGCCAATAACTCTAGAACCGAGATTTATAGACTCATATTGTTTCAACATGTTAAGACAAACATTAGCAGTTACATTATGTCAAATTTTCATTTTTAGTTAATGTACCACAATTTAATCGTTTTACCATAATTTTTGTTGAAACGCATTCTATTTAAGTTCTATATGTGTAATGACTTCAAATGTAGGTATAAAAACAGCGTACAAATGATAATAAGAGCGGGGTAGGTATGATTCACGTTAATATACAGTATGAGTAAAAAAGAGTAGGTACGAAATTAGATTCGCCATAACTTTAAAAAGAACTAATGTATCTACGTTTGGTTTTCTTTGGCTAATGCAAAATTTTATCATGTATAACCACATTGTTTGTTTGTTTACATATTCCTAATAGTTTTTCTACAGGGTGATCCAAAACAGAAGGAGATAAAATTGCTCTTGCGCGAGCTTTTTCAAACCTTGCACATATCAAAGAGTAGGTTTCATCTCCGAAAATTATGATGATTTCAACATGTTGGCCGCGATTGCTGATCCAACATGTTTGCTTTACTGACGGTAGGTTTAAACATGTATTACATCAATTCCGGTTATATTTATAAAAAACTAATATAAAAAACTAATATAAAACTAAAGCAAAAATCGAAAAAGTTACACGAATAAAATGTTTTTTTTTTTGCGCGAAGTTCCATATACCATACAAATTACAGAACGATCAATCCAAAAATAATAAAGTTTTTTCAAAAGTGGGTTGACCCCTTAAAAGAGATACTAAGATACATACCTAATACATAGGCGAAGAAATTACATCTTTAATAGTTTATAAACAGCAAGTTAAACTTTCACTATCTGATGCACGATTATAAACATAACTTTCGATAGAAATTAGCATTCTGAGAAATGTTAAGCTTTTCCCATATATTTTATAGTATTTTAAACCAATTTTAACTAGTGTCTATACCTCTGAATGGGAAGAAAGTGCACCCTAACAATTTTGCACACTATGAAAAGGAATTTAAGCTAGCTAGCTTGTATTTAATCCAAGAGTTTTCTTCAAAATTTAATGGTCTAGATGTTTAAGAAAGATGGGTGAGAAAATTAGCAACCGATAAAAGAAATAATATAAAAAAATAAAAAAGTACGAGTCGTGTCTCGAAATTCTCTCGCATAATAATGTATTTAATTTAAACACTAATTACTTTCGCAAATTGTTGAAGGTTATGTTTTAATGGGTATTTATTTATTTGTAATATTGTTATTCGCATAACTCGAACAGTATTCAACCAAATTAGCTGAAATTTGGTTGGACAATTGTTAAATATTCACGAACCACTGTGTTTGAATTTCGGAGCAATTGATTCAAAGGTCAAGGTCATTTATAACTCAAAAAGTATTATACCAAATTACCTAAAATGGTGAGACGATTGGTCATTATGCAGGAATCAATTGGTTATACAGGGTGGCGCAAAAAAAAAAAAAGGAAACCCATTTTCAAACTAGTTTATTTTACAAACTATCAAAGCTAGAAATTTTCTAAAAACACAGTTTTATTCTTTAGTTTTTCTGCATCAATCTTAAAAATATGTTAAGAGTTACGACAAAAATTGAACATTCAGCAGTGAATTGAAAAAATGGAAATGAAAAGGGATTGCGCGATGACGAAAAACACAAAAAGTTCATAATAGGAATAATTTATTTCCATATGGTAGTAGTAAAAATTGAATCCTACTATTTTTCGTTCAACTAACATTTTTTATTGACTCTTTCATTCATGAAAATACATCTTTATCACCAATCACGATAAATGGTCTCTTTGCAGATACCATTTTGTAAAATTTAGACGGTGCAGTAAATCAGTTCATGCCTTACGTGCATCTTGAAAGGATGATATCTCAAATCTTGTTTTACAATTTGGTTGAATGTGTATTAAATGATATTTTTTCCTTACCTTCTGATTGATATTTTTGTATTATCAATAATCTGTTCATGGAAAAGATTAATGTTTTCATGTGTTCATTCTTTTCACCTGCAACATGATCACTTTTTGTTCAAATTTAAAGTGGTTTCTTCAGTTTTGAACTTATTAACATTTGTCAACATGGTTGGTGGAAATCTTTACAAAAAGCGTTGTTCAAAATGAGGTTGAACCTGTGTAAAGCTTCCAGTGTTTAATAAAATTGTCACAACAAAAACTCTTCGTTCTTTTGTAAGCTGCATTTTGAGAGTTTCGAGTAGGAGGGTTTCGAAATGATTTTGTAAAGATATCAATTTTATCTTCAAAAACCAGCTTTCAAATGGTAATTATTTTTTTTATTTTCTCTTATTTGTTACAAGAAATAGTAGAATTTATTGTTTTTACATCCATATGAAATGAATTATACCTCTTATGATTTTTTTCGTATACTACTTCGCCCTCGCCCAAGCCCTTTTTATTTACTTTTTTTTAATTCACTGCTGGATGTTTCATTTTTGTCGTAACTCTTAACAGATTATCAAGATAGGTACAGAAAAAGTAAATGAATAAAAGTAAGCTTTTATAAAATTTCTAGCTTTGATAGTTTGTAAAATAAACTAGTTTGAAGATGGGTTTCCTTTTTTTTTGCGCCACCCTGTATTTTGGGAGCGAACGGGTCGAAGGTCAAGGTCGGTTACTGGATAGTCAAGATTATTTAAGCGGCGTGGAAGCTATAACAAACATTATTTGTTTAGAAAGAATTAATATAAATATTATTTTAGTAATAAGTACCGATACCATTTTACTTTTAATTGTTTTGCTAATGATGAAATTCAACGCATTTTTATTCAAACAAACTGTTTCATTGTGAAAGTAGAGCTGTCCAACAAAGCAATTACCTTTTTTTTAAATTAATTTGTTTGTTATCACTAACTTGCAACGACTAAAAGTGCATCTTAATTGTTCATAAATTATGAATCTAGTCCATTATGTAATTGTTTATAACCTCTTTAACATAAAGAAATGCACATTTCATCTCAATATTTGATGTTATGATTAATATAAAATTAAAATCAAACAAGCACTTCATTGGCCGACGTGACCGGATTTCTTACCTAATTTTTGTAGCTTTTATAATTATAATTATAAATTATTACATACAAAAACTATTCTAAAATATCTAAATTATTGAAATAACACGTAGATTGATAATTGAAATATTAAATATTAATAAAGGAAGCCCAATAAATTGATCATGACTTGGAAAGAGAAAAAAGTAATTGTTTGCTTATAATATTTTTTCCAGCTTTTCAAGTTTCCCTCGATATTACGAATATTCTCCTATATTTTCCTCATTTATTTGGTTGTAGTTCTAATTTCCTAAATAAATGTATGTTATATCAATAGAACAGAGTAAAATGCGATTTGAAATTAAGCACAAGATATTGAGCGATTTCAATAATCTATACATCTTCAAATCCAATTATTAATACTTTAATCAGTATTTCTTTATTGTGTGGGTAATATACTTTTTAGACTTCATTGTCGTCTTATGGAAAACAAGACTGATTTACCTCACTGAATGAAAACGTCATCATTTACTTCATTTGCAGATTGATAGAAACATGGCAACTAACGTAATTTCTAGTGATGGTGAATCAGATTCGTTTACTGAAATGGAGGAGCGTCTGAACAAAAAGGGGTAAGTATTGTGAAAAAAATTCTGAAACTATTTTCTATGGATGATGAGTTATTCATATTTATGAACCCTTTAGAAAATATATTTAAGGGATAATTAATTAGTTTTCAAAGTATAACAGGGCTTAATTACTTAATAAACAGTTTATTAAGTAAACAATGAATATATACGTAATAGAGTTAATCTCAATCTTAAGTAAAATGCTTGGTTTGAATTAATGGGAATTTTTGCTCCAAATCAGAGCATTGATTGAATGCCATTCTTCTCACAGACAGCTTTTAAGATTTAAAAAAGGGAATAGAACAGAACTATGATATATCGTCATGTTTCATGTACAACACTTTATGAAAGAAATATACTCGTTGTAATAAAACTCTCTTTCAGACTCTATATATATAATCTATACCTGATTTTCTGCTATTGTATATTATAATATTGCTTTGTAATTAAGTAAATACTAAATTCAAATTAATATTCAATATAGATATTAGTTTGATAGTCTTCTAAATACATATTCAATCTTAGATAAGCAAATCGAATTCTTTATCTTTGAGATATAATTTTTGTAATGATAGGGTCTTTCCATTATTACTCTTTGCTGATCCTAAAATCTGTTGATTTCCATTTTGTATGGTTCAAATCGTTAATAAATTCAGCTGAATTAATAAAATATTTTAATTCGATTGAATAAAATGGCTTTGGGTGTGATTTGTACCGAAATGTTCAGAAATTAATTCTTGCTGCATTAATAACTTTTTAATATTAATTTTTTGTTCATAACAGCTAACTCTCTTCATTGAAAGTGTAAATCCTAACTTGTTCTCTCTTCAGTCGCAAGGTGTACCCCACTCGTACCCACAAGGATGCTGAGTGCTACAGCATGAGTTACAAGAAGATGGGCCAATGCCACGTGTTTGCATACCGTAACTACAAAGACAAGAATATTCCGGTGATTTATTGAGAGCTACAGGATGACAATTAAATACAGGAGAAAAGTAAACCTCTGTAACTTCAACCATTTTATGGTCACAATAAGAACAAACATATAATAATAATAATAATAACAATGATAATGAGTTTATTGAAATCTTTAAACCTGTACATGGGAATATAGTAATTAGTTAATATTTAGTAGGGGTTTAACGTCTGTTTCGAAACCGAAGGACATATCGCTGACGTCAAGAGGAAATTAAAAAGGGCAGCTGATAAAAACACTAAAGACATAATTTTAACAACTATTAAGAATATTTTCGCTTATTCACCTAAAGAAAAAAATACAGAGGATTATTTATACTAATACACAGAACTTTTTAATGAATATACAAAGGATTATATATTACGATTTTTTTTATTAAAACTAGATTGCATCAAAATCAGAATAGCTATCTATGAAATGTTGTCTGAATTAAGTTGAGAATGACTTCAACCTATCGACATGCTTTAGTTCAACAGGTTAGTCATTAAAAACTGAAGGTAGGGTACAGCGTAAGACAGATTTTGAGAAGAGGTCAGTCGTTAATATTTAGGAACTAAATATTGAGGTCTATTTCTAGTATTATGGCTACGTTTAGCTAGGTTAAATTTATTCGGATTCCTAAATGCATATAAACCGTACGAACATTTGTACATGTCTCTCATTTTAGGATTTTACTTTTTGCAAACAAAGGGTTCATGCTTTCAAGAAATAGGTTGTTCGTAACAATGCGTACTGCGCTCTTCTGCATGATGTAACAATAGTTTATTTAAATGTATTGAGGCTGTACCTCTCCACACTAGAATACAATATGATAGGAAAGGATATACAGGAAGACCCCGCTAAAGTAAAAAATCGTACCTCAAATTAACTTAGAAATTGTTCTTAAAGTGTGGAAGGCCCCGCTTTAAATTTACGCATTAATACTCCAATCCTTCGTTTTCTACTAACAAAAATCAAAGAAAGTTTGCATGATACTCTAATACTATGTACCATATTTTGTATGGTTCCTCAAATGTAAATAAAATTGTTTAAAAGTCATTTTCCGGTACAGCTGATGTAAGTAAGCTCGTGGTCAACTCCGCTTTAAGTCGTCCTGTTATAAAAGCGGGGTTTACTCAAAGCGGGATCTGCCAGTATCAGGTATATAGGGTGTCCCAGAAAAAAGTGTACCCAACTTTGAATTAGTATATTTCAACAACTATTGAAGATACAGTTATATTTTAAGTATCATTTTGTTTGTTGAGCCCTTTTCCATCAATAATTCAATTTTCAAAGAGATTTATTAATTGTTGTGAATATTAGATAATAATAGGTGGTGAAAATGGCTATGCGTAAATGGTCAAAAAACGGACAATGAAGAAGTTCAAACATAAAAAATATCTTCATTAGACATAAATCCCTAAAATAAAATAGATTTATTTCCAGGTTTTAAAAGCACACAAATAACTATTCCATTACAAAATATTGACCATAAGTAGAAATGTGTTAAGTACAAAAAGGAAGGCACAAGTTTAAATTTTAACAAGTCATTCAGCCACCCCTACAAAATGAATGTTAGAGTGATTGTTATATATTTCCACAGTGATAAATTCGGTCAAAATAAAAATCAGGATGTATATTCTGAGAAACATTTTGCGTAATGTTCTGATTAATTACGTGAACGAGCATGGTCTTTGCAAGAACCAGTGGAAAATTTTACGGCGTGAAAAATCAGTTTCAAAAAGTTTATGTCTGTCTTTCCATTTTTTTGGGGGAGTGAAATTAAAGGTTATGTTTAGTAATTTCGATTGATTGAAGATTTTTAGATATTCAATTTATCTCTCCTAACAAAAATATTAATGTTATCCAAAAGGGAACAAAATTAATTTTATTTTCATATCGTACTGTCGTCTTGTGACATAATAGGCCTTATTAAAATTTAAATTTCTACCTTCCTTCTTGTACCCAAACACATTTCTCCTAATCCGCAATATTTTATAAGAGGAATAGTTATATGAATGCTTTTAAAGCATGGAAATAAATCTGTTTTATTGTGAGATGGTTATCTAATGAATATAGTCTTACATCATTGTCCGTTTTCTAACCATTCGCACAAAGCCATATTTACCAACAATCAATAAAATCGTTATAATATATTTGACCATTAACTGGAAAACCATTTTCCACACCACTTCCCTGAAACCATAACAATACATTTTCTATAGTCAAATTTCATGGTCAACTGTATCTTAGGCCTTACATAAGTCCAAGAAAAGGGCAACACTGTGATGCTTCATATACTATATATAATCAGTAAGAGAACTTATCGTTATAAATTTGGTATGTTATAACATATCATTATAAAGCTAAGTTGAAGCTTCATAAGTACGTTTCAGTCCGTTTTGAAAATAGAGATCATAAGATGGGCTCAATCTGCCCTTCAAAATTTCTTGGCACTTTCTAAAAGCTCCCACTGCCAGCATTACAGCGCATGCAGAGAGTGGCCACATTAATCTCTTGAATTTCTGCCGATATTTTGTTCTTCAGATTTTGCAGTGAAGTGAGGCTCTTCCTGTATAATCTGTTTTTTAAATTCCTCTACAGGAAAAAGATTGGATATGTAAGATATATGGAGCCGTGCGTTGAAGTTACAGAGGTTTACTTTTCATACGTATTCAATTATATATAATCACTTTAAAACTATGCGCATAATATAAGAGTTGTAACTGTAGTTGACAAACCTCTTGGTTAATGTAATACATAGATTCATTTAATCATTAAACAAACTAATTTATAGGTGATTATTATGAATATATATCTTTCAGTTTGGAGGTAATAAGATTCTTATATATGTAGGTCTCTATTATATATAATATTCTATGAAACCTATATTGGTGTAGCTAAAGATGATGCTTTGTATAAAAACATATGTAGATATTAGTATAACAGAATGTAGATAAATGTATATAAATACTATTAGTTTGTAACTTTCCTTTTTTCTTCAGGAACGTATCAGTGAACCTGAGGACACTCGACTTTGTGAAGAAGTCTTTGAAAAACTTGGATATGAAGTATTTGTTCACAAGAACTTAACATCCGAACAAGTTGAATTAAAATTATCAGAAAGTAAGTTAAGCATTTTATAAGTAACAATAATTAAGTAGCAATATTTGATCTAAAATTAAAGAAATACTCTGCATTAAACTTAATTTCTTTCAAAATGCCAGGATCAATAAATATAGCGTGATAACAATACGATATCCCAACCCATTTCTGAACAAAATTCTGGACCAACGTTTCCATGCCGGTCTTGGTGTATTAGGCCAGAAAAGGCCCGACGTGGGTCCACCTCGATCACGGATGTCCACCCGCCCAGAACAGTTTAACCACATATAAACGACTTATTGGTATCGGCAATACTTAACGTTGCCGATCTCATGTATGTCTACGACCAGTGCTATTTTCATATAAAAGATGTATTAATTAGATTACGCTATACAGAACACGTGAAGACAACAGTTACTTCTAACAATGTAGTAAACTGTCCTACAAATACATTTTGCAGATCAAAATCAGGAGGGAAAATAAAACAGTTGCCAATTCACTAAATATCTATATTATTTTACTTACACTCTTTTAACCAAATAATAATATTTTTATTTAAAATTGAATCGTAAGAATAATTTTCAATGTGATTAATTATTTCAAACGAAAAAATAAAAATACTAAAAATATGGATTTACTAGCAGCCAAGCTCAATTTTTCGAAATAAATAAATAAAGTGTTAAACCAATAATTGAAGAGATAACAGGCCTATTTATACTAAATTGCCAGAAACGGCTACAGTTTCAAAGATATACTTAATTTAGGATGTTAAATTGGCTATTTGGTGTGATCAAAATTGGGAGAGATTGTTGGCACCTTACCCTCTCTGATTGTCTAGCAATAACTGCCAAATAGAACCGGTGACCAGTATAATGAATATACTGGTACATCAAAATATCACTAGATTGGTTAACCAATGTTTTCCTTCAATGGGCCACCAGTGCCTGTTTGGCAACCGTTGGCCCAATAGTCGTTTTCATTGCATTGACCCAGTGTGTAATAGCACCGGCGTCCCAATGCCCAATCGTGCCTTTATTTTGCTAACGATTACCGACGTTGGCCTGATAGTGCAATGTTATCATGGATATGATGGGTCACAACTCTTGACCACCACACACTAAAAAAGACTCCCAACAGTTGGATACAATAATAAGAAATTGGTTTGTGCATTTTTTTAATTTTTTTACTATGTTCCATCAGACATACAATATGCCATTGCTTTTACTTTTCAGTTCAAAGTTTTGATCACTCCGACTGTTCATCTCTGGTAATGATATTAATGTCTCACGGTAAGCTGAAGGAGAAAACTGAATACTTTTACACTTACGATGGTGTAATGAAAGCTTCGCGTCTGTGGCAGAAATTAGATATCAAACATTGTCCTTCATTGGCTGGAAAACCCAAACTTTTTTTCATACAGGTAATTAAATGAGCCCTAAATTCTGTATGAACATGTATGTGTTATAAATAGTTTTCAAATTTTTCAGTTAGTATCATTTTAACACTATTGAATGAAGTACCTGATTCATCACAGGCTTGCCGTGGTACTGGTACGGACTATGGAACAGTAATAACTGTGGATTCAAATCCTGAAGAATACCTTGAAGAAGTGGAAGAGACTTTGTGCCCCGAAGATGTGCAAGAGAAAAAAGACGGAACGTACTACGTCATTTCTAATCGCTCGGACATGTTGATAATGTTTGCTTCGTACAAAGGTAAATATATCTACCATAATTATTTATGACAGTACTCTATAGTTTATATAATATGTATGATTTTTATTGAGAGTCCCTGTGATGATGTTTAGAGGTATTAGAGCTTCATAACCACAGAACTCTAGCTTCAATCGTAAGTGGATCTCCTGCTCAGTCGAGAGTTTTAATTACAAGAATTAAACCTAATCCCAGCGACGCAAATATAATTCCATTTGTTCTGCACAGGACTCTAATTCATGTTCGCTTATGATATTTAATGGCCATTAATAAAGCTCAAGGACAGACTTTTGATAAAGTTGAAATCTACCTACCACAAACTTGCTTTATTCTCGGACAACTTTTTGTAGCCTTCTCAAGATCAAAGTCAATGAACAGTGCAAGAGTGAAAATCTGTCCTCAGAATGATTCTAGTCATGACCAGATAAGAGAAACTACCTTCTCCAAAAATGTTGTATATAAATAAGTTTTGTGAATTAATTCATGTAATGTTCATTATTTAAATTAAGTAAATCAGGTCTAACCCTATCACCTTTTATTCAAACATGTATGTTAGGAACAAGATAGTTAGTATTAAAAATATCATTTCAGATGTGTACACGGGTCTTTCTTGTTATATATGATTATATAATACGTTTAAAAAAATCCAATTCCACTGTTTTTAATCATTTCATAGTTTTACTTCATCCATTCAGGGGCCAATATGTATATCTTAGAGTTCAGTCATTAATAAAAGTCTAATTTGTTTCATAGTATTTGCTACATAAGCTAGTATACAGTGAAAGCAGATGTATTCTGACCAAAATTGTGTTAACTATTCTGTTAGAAATTAGTTTGATTCTAATGTTTATTTTATAATTTTGATGAGGAAAAGCATAATTTCTAGAGCGAGAATTAATGGAGGAGACATATGTGCACGTTAAAATATTTTACAAAATACAATAAAATTCCATTTAATATGTTGGGACTAGTTATAAAGAGTTGGATCTTTTGATAAACATATTTAAAACTGTTATTTACTCCAAACTACTAAATGCTAATGTATTATAACTATTAAGTAAAATCCAGAATTTTCTCGAAATCATGTCGATAAATATTTTCAACATCAGATACCGAAATACGACTCTCGACTTAACAAATATTCAGATATAGAGGATATTTCGAATTATTCCTCAATTGAAATATAAAATGTATTATTATTATTATTTAACACTTATTTCAGATCAAAATCTGTTTCCATTTAATTATTTCAATGGAAGACAGTCAAAATTAATTGCCTCGTAATTATAATGCGTCTAACTTGTTATACAGAGTGGCCCGCAAATGAACCCGCGAATTAAAAGAAGTTCTAGATAGATTGTGAAACATATGAGTTGCTCCAAATCATTGATGCAGTGTTTAATTAGAGAGGATTTAATGATAACTCCATATAAAAAGCAGAAAGCTGATTTCAGAGTACTTCATAATTAAACGGCTGGACAGAGGCAAGCTGTTGGTGTTCAATCGTTCTTCTGAAATAATTTTGATTTAATCCAAAGATAAGATACCCCTGGTGGATCAATTGTCACCAATTGTCAGAAAGATAACGTTCATGCACGTAGATCTAGAGTTAAGAGCCGTTTGGCACGCCAGGAGTCTGTTTCCAACATGGAATCAGGTGGGATTATTCTCCTTTGATTGTGATCGAAGAAGGAATCAACAATCATTTTCATCTCAATATTGCAAGAAAAATTGCTTCCCAGGATCTCCGAATCTTTTGGGACAGATTTTATCTTCACTCAAGACGGAGTTTCGAAAATGATCGAAGATAAGTTTGATGGCTTTTGGGACAAAAAAAAATGCCCCACTCAAGTCCCAACGATCAATTCTGTGGAAGAAAAGTTTCAACTTGTTCCTACCATAATCTGGACTCTTTGATAGCAGTAATTCATTCTGCTTGAGCCAATTTTGACGAAGAAGTAACAATCAGAACAAAAAGTAACAATCACTCAATTAGTGTAGAGAAAATGATCAAGGCAAAAGGTGACCATCTCGAAATTTTATTCTTTTAATTTGGTTCTGAATATACTTGACGATTTCGTCGAAGTATTTTCTCCTTTTTCTTTTTCTTTTATTTATATTGGATATTTTATGGGCAAATCATATTTGGTCACCTTGTATATACATCTATTTCTAACAAACGTTAGGTTTATAACTATTTATATATTTAATGGCACTATAGGACTTTCCCGCCGCACTATTCCCCGCCTAAACTTAATACGGTACCTGACGGACTTTTCCTCGCCCAGACTTTTCCCTGCCAAATAAAATATTAGTATTTTGAGCTAATAAGATACAATTTTGATAAAACAAACAACAATTTATCAATAGAAGAAAAAATTCATTTACAGACTTACACAATAACACAGTCACATTTTTCGCTTATGTGATTGTGCCTGCGTAAATTTGCATATGATTAAGATATGCTACAAAGTTCACACATTATAACATTCTAAGGGATTACCAAATTTTGCAATTCAGTCTAAGCTGCTACGAATGATTCAATTTATTTCGTCTCCATAGTTACTCATATCGTGATTTTTTTTTTGCCAGCTACTAGAACAAATTTATGTTTTTTTTTCCATAATACTAATAAATATAATTATGCTTTATTAATTTGACAATTAATATTAATATACTACAGAATTAATCTACCTATTATAGATTTTTATTACACTTTATCATGTCCTTTTTTATAGAGACCAATTATTATGCATATTTAATATTAAAACCTTAAAGAACTTAACCATTATGGTTTAACTCTTATTATGAAAATATATACATAAGTTAGAGTTTAGAAATCCTTAAATCAAGACTTTTCAAGTAGTCAGGTTTGTGGGCGATTTAGATATACAATGTCGTACATTTTCTCTAAAAATCTTATATGAAAACTAATTATTGAAGGAGTGACAACAAAAAGGGGTTCGGTTTAAGGAGTTGATAGTGACCCATTTCCAGTCAACTAGCGACCTGTTCCCATGCAACAATATTATTTAAAAAAAAATCCAAGAAAGGTCTGTTACTTGCGACGGCAAACTTCGTCATGCAATTTCACGGCCACGAAATTTTTGTCAAATCAATTTTCTTTAGAAAATTTAATAAAATATCTCAATATTAAATTGTCATTCAGATTAAATTTAAAAAAATACGGCGATGAAAAGTCCGGTGGTGAAAAGACCGGCGAGGAAAAGTCCTGGAGTGGGAGAAAGTCCGGTGTATTATGCCTGAGTGAGATCTATGCACATTTGAGATATAAGCATATGAGAGGCGGAGAGTTGATTGTGGGCGTGGCGTTATTACTGCAGTGTCAAGTGTGCCACGGTAGTGATAGAGTCTGAGTAGCCCATAATTATGTTTGTATGATAAAATCCGTGCTAAAAATGATTTACACATTGTCACAATATTATGGAGGTTTCAAATTTTGACAGTGGTATATCTTTGCACCCAGCAAATGACTAACCTTTCAAAAGTAACTATACGAATAGAAATGGAACATGTTTAACCTAATTGCAAAATAATACTTACTTTATTTAATTCTAATCCATTGTTTAAAGATCCTCTTTGCTCTATTTATATTTTCTATTAATTAATACTAAGGTTACTGATTATAAAATTGCAAACCATTTCTAATTTAGTTCTATATTTCTATATTATTATTTGTATTACTATTATAATTTGTGATTTTACTTCTACCCCCCAATTTCAAGTAAAAAAAAGAAATAGTGCCTGGTCCTACAAATTCAAATCAATAACAAAGGCTTACTAAACTGATAAATGTATCAATACAGTTACCTAAATACCATTAACATTATCCAGAAAAAAACCAGTAAATACCTAAAACTGTACCTAATTACCATTAAATTTACGATAGTACGTGATGCATTTCGCATCCATTTCTTGTTCTTCTATTCAATCTAATTGAAATTTCGGACAGTGATGGTTTAATGTGAATATTTCTTATATAATTATTTACGAAGCGAATTTTAAATCAATTTCTTTTCATTAAACTGTGATATGTTATTTAACTTAAGCTCTACAAATTATAGCATTTTTATAGAAATATTAGTTATGAGTGGCAAATAGGGGTCACCTTCAGTACTCGAAAAGTGGATGTTGACAGTATTTCGAAATTAAGCATTATTTATAACTTTCAAATAGTAAATTTATCTATCATGATGCATAATATTATGAGTATCTGATTACTGAGACTTTTCTCTAGATATCCACTATTACTTTTAGTACAATCTAGGTACCTACGTTAGCAATTAACATCGCTAAATTATAAGGTATACATCAAGCTCGCGAGACGAGAAAACCTCGTAGGTACTAGACAAAATAATATTTTGTCACCTGCCAGGTATTATAGTGTAATTACTACAAGGAGTAATAATTACAATATGGTTTTGAAGATAAGTCTCGAATTTAAATAATGAATTATATTATATGTATTATTTGCTGTTTGGCAGCAAAATAAATTGATGTGGAAAATCACAGGGAACTAGATAGAGTGAAGACTATTCTAATTAAATAGAATGATGATTTATTTAAAAAAAATATATTGATTATAATTGAAACAAAAAATTCATGCTGTTTTATCACACTTGATACTGCACTAACTGCAGCAATAACGCCATGCCTACGATCAACTCTCCGCCTCTCATATGCTACTATCTCAAATGTGCATGGATCTCAACTCGGCATAATACACCGGCGTGTAATAGTCTTTTTCCCGGTTAATAACACTGTGTTCGATCTCGTGTCGAAGAAATGGTTGGGCAGACTCTCATATCACACTATACAGGGTAATCAATTAAAATATAGTTGGTCAAAAATAAAATCCCGCAGAAAAAAAGTTTATAAAATAGAACAAATCTCTTTTCAATATTCCTTTCAAAAAACATTAAATGCATGAACATAAAAATAGAATTTGCCGTTAACAAGTTTAAATACCTATTATTTCATTATTAGTTTCAATCTCCATGTCATTTCGTGTACCGTTCATTTCTCTCGGTGCAGCAAAATTTTTTCTCTTATTCTCCTTGACCTGCTGATAATCTATCAATTTTTTCTTAGTTCTTCAAACTCTGTGATTTTTTTGCTCCTCAATTCACGAATATTGAGCCACAATAGTCGGTTGAATCTTTCACAAAATTCCTCTCTTAGATGTGGAACAATCAAATCATTAAGCATATCTAAATATTTTTCTCCGTTCAGATATCCCATCCAAACGTGGGTCCTATCATAACACCGTTTCCGCACAATGTAACTCACACTGATGACTTCTCTCTGCGCATGCCTAATTCATAATTGAATGACGGAAGGAAATGGAGATTAAAATTAATAATTGAATAATTTGTTTTTGAATTTGTTAATGGTTTAAATTTTATTTTTATGTTCATGTATTTTATTATTTTTTGAAAGGAATATTGAAAAGAGACTTGTTCTATTTTATAAACTTTTTTTTCTCTGCAGGATTTGATTTTTGACCAACTTTATTGTAACTGATGTCACACCATTGTTTGATTTCACAAATTAAAATGAATTCACCAATAAATAGAGAAAAAGATTATCTTTAAGATGCATTAAAAGATAAAAAAGTGACTCGTATAGTTCGCAAAATATTAGCATCCAAAAACCCGGTTACCTTTTTTTTAATCACCCTGTATATATACTAATACACAGGGAGTCTTCTTCAGTTGGTTCGTTGATTGGTTGCAAGAAAAATGTCACGCTTTGCCGATTAATATATGTAAATAATTTTAAAAATTGTCTTATTTTCGGCGAAAGTATCACATATACCGATTTTGTTATAATTTTGCGGAAGGTTATAATTTACCCGGCATTTATTTATTTATCATCTTGTCATTTGCATAACAGAAAAAGTGTTGAACCAAATTGCCTGTCAATGTCCAGTGACCTTCTGATGGAATTTTGAGAGAGACTTGGTCAAAGGTCAAGGTCATGGTCATTTATAACTAAAAAAAGAATTGAACCATATTACATGAAACTTGGTAGGACGATTGGTTAATATACAGGAACCATTATGTTAGATTTTGGAAGCGATTAGGTCAAAGGTCAAACATCAAGGACAAGGCCATTTATAACTCAATAACTCAAAAAGTATTCAACCAAATTGTCTGTGAAATTTGAGGGAACAATTGATCAATGTCCTGGAACAAACTGGTATGATTTTTGGAGCGATCCGGCCAAAGGTCAAGGTCATTTATAACTCAATAACTTGAAAAGTATTGAACCATATTGCATGAAACTTGGTGGGACGATTGGCTATTATCCAGTCACGAGTTTACTAGATTTTGGGAAAAAACGGGTTAAAGCGGCGGCGAAGGTATGCGCTCTACCGGGTGCACGTAATCTAGCTTTCTTATATTTGAAAGTGGTTGATCTATTTCAGAGAAGATCCATATACTTTTTTATACAAAGGTACATTTTATTTTCATATATTTTTTATAAATATTTTTTATTTATATATATTTTCATATAGCTAATTTTCTAAAAAATTTATATATATTTATAATTTTACAATTGATACACGTTAATTTCAATGGGAAAGTACACTAGTTAGATAAAAAATAAATGAAATAATAAATAGATATTTTTTTATTTTACTCATGAATTATAAATTCTTGAAAACTAATGATAGTATGACTACTTGTTCAATCAACACTATCTTGACATATATCGAATGCATGCTAATTTTTATATTGTGTTTTAGTAAATAGATGATGTGGTGACAATACAGCAACATTAAACTATCAGACAAGATCATATCAACTGTAACTTTTAAATTTTCAGGTATGTTTGCCTTTAAATCTTCCTTTAAAAGAAACAGAAGGAGCGTGTTTATTCACTATTTGTATGAAGTTCTTCGTGATGAAGGAACACAGGAAAGTCTAGCGTCTCTGCTACTGAAAGTAAGTGATTACTTAATTAGAAACTTACTTTATTAGAATACTTACAGCAAACTGTTATTTCTCTCAATTCCTATAATTACTAATGACAATTCTGAAGGCTCAGTAAACTCCTAACTATATTTTTTATATTGAAGCATTACTATTTATTAAAAAAGTATTTTATTTATTAATAATCATCAGTGTTATTAATAGCGCTCGGACAAATGCAATAAAGTCCTAAAATGCCATAATTGCCATCAATGCAATAAAATATCATAAATTCCTGAAATTATACGGAGTCATATTTTGGGCTTTTTATATTATTTAATAATTTGGTAAGTCGGTAAAGTTGATGGGATTTATTGGCAAATTTATAAAACGTTATTATTCAATCAAAATCTGACTGAATTATTATATAAATAAACTATTCCTATCACTTCAAGAATTAGCATAGTCACCACTGTATCTAGTTTTCTGTAATCCTTCACATAATTTTTTAGCACAGACTCTGCCATGAACAAAAAGATAAAATAGAGAATAATCAATATAATAAACTATTCAAAGAGAGAGATATGTAGAACCTAGTAATATTCGTAATATTTACAATAAAAAAACTGTCAGGTGACAAAAATTGTGTTTTGTCTTGTAAGTGGTTTTTCATGTACAGCAGTTTCAGAATATCTTAATTGGTGAAATCATCTAATATATGATTTGTTTAATCTGAGGTTCTCTACCTACTACGAGGGTTTGCTGTAAATGCAAATTTCGAATTTAATATTTTAATTAGATCCATTTCATGAATTTCAATTTACCTGACCTTTTTATAATACTTTTAGGTTAAATTTGAATAAATATATTATAAACTAGATCCATTGAATTTTTAAGGGACGAATTGTTTATTTGTTTTCACCATTTTTTCCATTTAAACGGACTGAAAACTGTTGATTTTATATTCCAAAGTGCTAATTTATTCGTTGTAAATACCTATTTATTAATCCTATAAGTGTATGTATAAGTCCTAAAATCCGTTTTTTATGTCCCAAAATGCCTTTATAGGTCCTATAATACCTTTTTTAAGGTCTTAAAATAAATGCCTTTTTTCTATGGGTCCTAAAAGTCCGAGCTCTAGTTATCACCATTGAAATCTATTTTAGATTTTGAACACAAATTTTCAATATTTATCAACGGGAAATCCTGGATCATAATTATAATCTCTCCTCGATTTGTTAAGCCGTCTTTGTAAGATGCTATTTAGAAGCTTCCTAAAACGATTATTTAAAAATTGAAGAGAAGAACAAGAACAGACACGGAGTCTTGATCAATAGTTATTTTTGGATTTTGGTCAATCTCTTAAATCAATTGTTTTACTATTTTATTAAGTGCTCACATATCAATGTATTTCATTTCCTTCAAAATTAACATCTCTTTCAGATCACTCGCAAAGTTGCCTTGGAGTACGTGTCTTTTGTCCCTAAAGATGCAAGTCTCCACAAAAATAAGCAAATTCCGCAGACAAAGAGCACTCTCTTGAGGGAGTTTCGCTTCAATCAGAGGTACAATTTCTAAAACATAATAAATAGTTTGTATTTTTATCATTAGATCCCGGACAAATGCCTCAAAGTCCTAAAATACCATAAAAGGCTTAATTTTGCCATAAAGTCCTCAAATATCGTAAAATCCTAAAATGATACGAATTTTTATTTTAGGCTTTAAATTTAAATCTAAATTATGAAATAATTTGTTAACTCGGTAAAGTGGGCGGGTTGGATTGGCATGCATATAAAACGTTGAAATTCAATCAAAATATGTTTGAATTATTATAATATATAAATAAACCGATCCTATCACTTCAAGAATTAGCACAGTCTACACTGTATCTAGTTTTCTGTAATTCTTAACATAATTTTTTTAAGAACAGATTCTGCCGCCCATGAACAAAATGATAACATAGCGAATAATCAATATAATACACTATTCGAAGAGAGAAGTATGTAGAAATTAGTAATATTTATAATTTCTACACTAGAATAACTGTCAGGTATTTCAATTTAACTTTTGTTTTACTCATAAGTTAAATCTGAATAAATATACTGTGAACTATGTTCATTAAATTTTAGGGATATATATTGTTTATCTATTAATTTTTGACAAATTTAATTTAAACGGCCTAATCTATTGATTATATGCACCAAATTTCAAGTTCACTCATCGTAAACACCTAGCTATATGTTAATCTTAAAAGTGTATGTATAAGTCCTAAAATGCCTATTTAAGGTCCTAAAGTGCCTATTTTTAGGTCCTAAAATGCCAATTTTAAGTCCTAAAATGCTTTTTTTATCTTTATTGAAGCTAGTGCTTCTTAAAAACACACCATGAAATAATGAATTTGTTGTCAGGGCAGAATTTATTTTTGTTCCAAATGTAGGTTGCCGGATTCAATTGAGTATTGTTAATGTTTTTTCTTTAAATTCAGGCACTCGAAAACCTCAACTCTCACTCAGAGGGATGATGGCTACTATCGCATGAATAATATAGAGAAGGGACAGTGCCACGTGTTCGCTTACGAAAACTTCAATGAAAGGATAATGGTGAGTAATTAAAGGAGATTGAATGAGGCAAGGTAGTTTATGATTTGGGAAGTGAACTGAATAGATGTTGTGGTATAATTTATTTTCCCCCATAATAGTAAAGTAATCATATTTAGTCAATTTTGATAACCATTTTTTCCAGAAAGATAAATGCTTGATATTGTTCATGGATGTATGTATATCATTCATTTCTCTTTCTAGGTTCGCAAATGTGCTCCAGCAGACACTCTACTTTGCAAAAATGCATTCGAAAGCTTGGGATATGATGTCCACGTTCACAAGGACCTGACAAGTGTTGAATTTCTAAAGAAAATCAAGAAAAGTAACTATTTTAGAAAATGATCTAATAATAAGATTATATCTAATATTCTGTCGAATTTGTACATTAGAAAATTGAAATTCTAATGCACATGCCGGCAAATGAACAAAATAGACAATATCGTCTGTAATAAATCAAAACTTCTAAATTAAAATCAAAACTTTTCAACATGGTTACTAATCGGTGCATAGCTTATTTAAATAATTAAGTAAAATTCAAAATGACTAATATACTATTTGCAATTTTGCACCAATTCAGACTATCAAAGTTATTAATATACTATTGGTCAATAGCGAAGGTCATTTAATTCCTATCTTAGAATAATAAATGATAAGCAGATTCTGCTACCTGCGTACGCTTGCTTGAAACAAGACTGCTACGAGAGAAAAAATACGAGACAAATGACTTGTTTTGAATGTATCTCTCAATTGCGAGAACACTGTCATAACTTAAAAAAACTATTTTTCAGGAGAGACATTTTAGTACATGCTTTTATTACCAAATCACGACTCAGTTTAATTACCATTAGTAATAAGTTTACATAATGTTACTCCTAAATTAAACATTTCTTTTCTATGAGACCTAATGGAAGAAAACAGTTCTTAAAATTTGACTAAGCCTATTAAATAGTGTTCCAGTGTTTGTTGAATAAACTGATTCTTTGTGATGAAAGTTCAATGAAGTAAATTATAGTTTTCGAATCCATCCATAGCTTTCACTCAGTATAGGTGAGTAATTAGTTTGATACTATCATTTACGATAATTGTGTTACATTTAACAAACAGTAATTTTATGCTCTGAGAAAAAAACTTCCAAGTTATTGATTGGCTCTTCATTTTTGAGCACGAAAAAAGAAAATATTATAATAATATAAGTAGTTAACATTTAATCTAATTTGTAACATTTTAAAATATCTATATTTAATTTCAATATATCACTAACTATTTGGTTAATAATTTGTTATACCTTATAGACATGAATCCTGTTAGTATTATATGATATAGTCACTGTTAAAATTTCTTCTATTATAAAGACTATATTCTAAACAAATCATTTCTAAATGCCTCATCTGAATGATAAGATTGATTGTAGTTACTGTGAAATAATCACCATAAAAGTTGTCTCCGTTTTCTATGTTAACGGACGGACGGTAATAACATCGAGAAAAAATTAAAGTGTGGCATGCCAATACACTTAATTTACATACATTTAATGGGTGACCGGAAAAAAGCCCCACAGGAGAAATGCCCACAAGGAAAATTGCACACAAGGAAAATTGCACACAAGGAAAAATGTCCACAAGGAAAATTACACACAAGGAAAAATTACACACAAGGAAAATTGCCCACACTGAAAATTGTCCACAAGGAAAATTGCCCACAAGGAAAATTGCCCACAGGTATAAAAGCCTACAAGGATTAAATAATATTTAAATGCTGAAATAAATGAAAGCGTTTGAATAAGGGTGTAAGTTCACAGAAGAACAAATATTTAATCAGTTATTCTTTATCTTGCACCTTTTGTCTCCTTTTTCTTGTGAAAATTACTATATAAAATTTTTTTTCTACAGTCTTTCAGTTTACCTGAGTGACCCTAGCCTTCATGCTTTCCCCTACAGAAATATGATGTTTAATTGTTACGTTCCACGCAGCAGCTTTGGCGTAGTTTTAGTTTGTGGCATTGTTTAGTCATTTTATATTTCTTATTTAGGAATTTTTTTTCCATAGTGAAAAAAATGTCAGTGAATAAACATTTGATCTCTTTACTTATTAGAATTTTCGCTTCACAAATGCCCTCCAAAATATAAATATTTTTTTTAAATGAATTACTGTAGAGTAAAGTAGGTGAATTACAGCTCACTGACTAACTTCTGTCTCAAACAAAAGAAACCCTAATGAAAATAATAGCTTATAAACACTCATAAGTTACTTAAATCGTAACATGCTTTGCACTTTTTCTTTAATTTTAATATAAACTCAACTATGTAGGATTTAGACACTTCCCATTTGACTTCATAAAACTCAAATCAAAGTTAGTAAATCAAATTAGTATTATTTATTGTGGCATTTTTTCCTTGCGGGCTTTTATACTTGTGAGTAATTTTCCTTGTGGGTATTTTTATTGTGGGCAGTTTTCCCTGTGGGCATATTTGCTGTAGGTATTTTTCATGTGGGTATTTTTCAAGATGGGCTTTTTTCTCAGTATTATAAGATTTATATTTCAATATGGATAACTAGAAAATGAGTGTTTTTTTTTTGTGTTTATGACGTTGTTCTTGCAAATGAGCGATATTAGTCTGAAGTAAGCTAATGATAGATAGCCTACTAATCGAGGCATTGGCTGTCCTTCAAATAGTTCTTCAGTAATGCATTTTAAAGATCCCCTCTCTACGATTCTTTAGATAATAACTACTTTGCTTTGGTGATTGTAGAGTATGAATGGCCTTTGATTTTCAAAGTGTATTTTTGCTCATTTCAGTTAAATTTCAAACTTTGAACAACCGACCATATGCGTAAACATTCTGCATAGTGTTTGTTCCTTAAAATCATTAAAATATCCATCCTTTTCAGTTCAGAACGATGACCACACGGAAAGATCCTCTCTGGTTATAATAGTAATGACTCACGGCGAACTGGTGGCAGGTGCAGAGTACTTCAAAACTTACGATGAGGTGATCTTAGTCTCAGTATTGTGGGATTCTTTCACTGCCGATAACTGCCCTACACTGACAGGGAAACCTAAACTCTTCTTCATACAGGTTGGTTTTAACAAAAAATATGTAGTGTTCTAAATTGCAGTTATTAGAAACAAGGGTTTCTCATATCCACAAATTTGGTATTCTCGCTATTTCAAGATTGAAGGTGTAACTTGTTTCATTCTGATTTAAATTCATCAAATCTGTAGAATAAAATGGCCACTTATCATTCACCCAACCATAGCAAATAAATAGAGAAGTGTACCAAGTACAATATTGGATCATCCGAAAATATTATGAAGACGTCACACAGAATATTTTCCATTTGTTTTTAAATAAAAATGTGCTATTATTCAGTTAAATGTGCATTTTTATGGAAATTCACTTGCATAAAATTGTTTTTATCACATTTTACACTTTTAGTATAATATTCAACTAATAATACTTTTAATATTTGAGAGTACTCTTATGCGACGCCATTTGTTTACATCGTTTCTGAAGAATGGATCAATTTCACCGTCAATGAATTCAAAACTTTGCATACTTCTCTATTTATTTACTATGATTTAACCACTCAAAAATAAAAATAATGGACAATAATTTTTTGTATACTTTAAAATTATAAAAAAAATTAGTGTATCACCCGTCAAAAATGACGGAATATAATTTTTTTTTATGTTATTGAAAGATTTTTACAAAATTATACGTTTTTATGTAATCCAGAATTTTCATTTATATTTTTATTACACGATTTTTGCCAATCATTTGGATTTTGTTTTCTGAATTTTAAATATAAAAATTATTTGTATTATTTTGATGTTTTCCGTTCTCTGGACTTCTCTAATGTTATTACACGTCAAAAGGGACGATAAAGTTTTTTTATTCATTTATTCGAATAAATAAATTCGAATTTGAAAACAATTCTGCATTTTTTTGTTCTTTAGAGTCTTGTGTTATTCATACTATATCGAAATTTTCTGTTTCCGAATTTTATCGATTTTTCCGATTTCATTTTTTCCCGGTTTTTCTGTTTTACGGATTTTTCTATTTTTTTTCATATCTTCCCGTTTTTTTGGTTTATCCCAATTTTCATTTTTCAGAATTTTTTTCTTCTATTTTTTGGTCATCCGGATATTTTGTTTTCCTGATTACCTTTGCCTCAGAATGTGGAAAGGTTATATTTTACGCGGCATTTATTTATTTATTTATCATCTTGTTATTCGCATAAATAAAAAATTATTCAACCAAATTGCCTGAAATTTGGTGAAACGATTGGTCAATGTCTAGTGACCTTCTGGAAGAATTTTGGGAATGACCCGGTCGAAGGTCAAAGGTCAAAGTCAAAAGTATAAAACCATATTGCATGGAACTTGGTGGAACGATTCGACATTATCAAGTCACCAGTTTATTAGATTCTGAGAAAGAACGGGTCAAAGCGGCGGCGAAGGTATGCGGTAACTAAAACAAATAAAAATAACAAGAAATTTATGATTGTCACTCCTTGATTATATATCTCATTTTCTATGAGTTGTACAAAGAAATTTTTTTTTTAGAGTTATTAGAGTACTACGTATATAAGCATATTAATAATAATATACAGCCTTTCATTGTTTGTGACAGTGATGGAAAAGTTTGAAGTCGTTCGAATTTATTAAATGTTTTAAAATCCATCCATAGCTTAACTCTCACTCAGTATAGGTGAGTAATTAATAGATACTTAAATTTCTATAATTATTGTGATACATTTAACAAACAGCCATTTTATGCTCTATGAAATATTTTTGGTAGTAGGGTACTAAGCTCCAAGTTATTGGTTGGTTCTACAATTTCGGACACGTCAAAAAGAAAATATTATAATTATTATCTAACTTCTATTCTAATTGGTATCATGGATACCAATTGAAAAAAAAGTTAAATAATGATTATTATATAAAGATTTTACGTGTTCGAAAATATGGAACCGTGCAATAACACGGAACTTACCCTAAAATGGGACATGTTGAATTTCTGAACCAATTGCTTCTAATAACCTCATCTGGATTATAATTTTGATGTTTTTTTAGTTACCGTGAAATAATCACAAAAAATTGTCTCCGCTTTCTATGTTTACGAACGGTACTTATTTTGAATCGTGACTCGAAATAACCCGGGCAAGAAGGTATTTTATATTCCCTTAATATCTACAATATTCCCTCCTAGTCTGCACTCACAGTTTGATGATGAAGGAATATTCCTGTAACAATAATATTGGATACTATTCAAATTCTTATACGAGGGAATATTCCAGGAATATTGGAGAGTTACAGTATTCGGTCAGATATCATGCTAGGATATTCAGGGAATATCATATTCCTATAGTATTCCATGCGAAACAAATTGGAATATTGTTGGAATATATATTTTTGATAGCATTCCATTATGAATATCCCATAAATATCCCAAGAATTTTCAAGCTAGTTACGTATAATAGTATTCCTCAAAATAAAACGAAGGAATATCCCTCGAACATTTGGGATCTACAGTATTCTTAGTGAAACAATGACGGAATGTAACGGGAATCGAATGAAAAATTTTACTTCCTAAGAAATACTTTTGAATATCCCTGGAACTATTTCAATATTTTTGATAAGGAATATATCCCATTGTCTTATATGAAGGAATGTTCCTGGAAGAAGGGAAATTTAAAGTATGTATGTCAAACAACAAAGGAATGTCAGTTGAATCGAACGATGATTTTTTCTATTTCCTTAGAGTTTGGTTGTCTAATTTGAAAACTAAGAAACGTTAGTTTGTGAAATGAACTGTTGTAATTTGGATTTCAGATGTTCTCTTCTAATTTTTACCATCTATATAATTTTTAACGCTACTTGTAGTTTTTGAGAATGGCGCAAGAGTTAAGCTCTTCGTCTATGAGGTGTTAGATTTTCGTGTTAGGTATGTGCTTCCATTTTCATCTTCCATTAATAACGAAACTCCTTCACGGAGCTTTTCTGCATCCATGAGCTTTGTCACCGACTTATAATGTGACTTCTTCTATAAGTCAGTTTCCTTTCTGGTTGCTTCTTCCAGTCTCTTGTATTTCAAAACGTCAGCGTTATGGCCTTTTGTTCTAGAGCAGATACTAAACAACCAAGTAAATTAAAAATATCGATCTAAATGAATGGAATATCGGATCAGTAAATTTAATGCTGGCTCCCTATCAGAAATTAGTAGTACCTACAAAAATTACTTATTTCGTTTGTATGAAATGCGAAACTACTAAAAGTTGCGAATCAGGTAGCCAAAATATTTTTTATCCAATTTAGTTTTCGCCTTGCAGCACTGCAGTTCAGACGTAATAGACGGGTTATAATAGATAGTAATTAAATTAGTGTCAATTCAAGAAAAAAGAGGTTAGTATTGTGATTGAAAATGTTTAACGTATGTAGACCATTGTTTCATATTTCATCAACAGCAGTTATCACTCAACAATTTTAAATTTTGGTTTAAAGTTAAGTATTGATATCTGGTGATAACGGAATAAGAGTAGGGTCAAGCATGTAAATTGCGGCACACTAACTAACTGCGGCTTCTAGCAACATACACATCATAGCTTCGAAACACACGTTAATAACTTAAGTTAATAAATTATAGCATGCACTGCGCTCCATTTGATAGCTATGCAACATATTAATGGAATTTTGGTTTAGAATTGAAATGCAATTAAAAATTAAAATGCTGCATTTTACCTGCATGAACCTACTTACCGTACTATTTTAGTTTGTAAGCCTATTTCTATTCATATATACTCAGTTTATACTTTAATTGTAAATGGGTTCACTATGTTAATTTATATTACGAAATGTTTATGAATATTTAACTATAACCTAGGTTAAACATTATATATTCTCTAGCCTCTGTAAGTGAAATATAAAATTTCTTAAAATTATTTCTTCAGTGACCTGTTCTTTAACTGACTAGATATTAATATTAAAATTTTAAAAGTGCCAATAATGATTTTCAGTGTTAATAATGTTCATAGTAGCTTTTCTTCGTTCATGAGCCCTTTCTTGTTTTACTTTAATTTGATTTTTTTACTTTTTTGACCCTTATGGTTTCTCAAAACCTTTTTCCTTATCTAATTCTGTATTCCCTTTACTATCTACTTTTTCATCCTTTAAAATTTGAATGAATCACTTATGTTTTTTATTTAGTTTATGGATTAACTTGTTGAATACAGATTATTGATAGATGATAATTAATTATTTTATTTCTTTTAGGTACCACTGTCACAGTTTCTGGCAATATGGTTTACTAAGAAGTTACAAATCTAGAGACATGTCCTATTCATTTCATTGTGTGTACTATATAGTATGAAGTGCGTGCACTAAAACTATAGCTGCGCTGACACCACTAGATTCACTTCATAGTCGAGAATATCAATGAATTTAAGAATAATGACAAAATTAAGTGCTTGATTGAATAAATTTGCTCCAGGTTAATGTAAATAACCAAATGGAAAAGACTTTGTACTAGTTGTCACACAGGAAAGTAGCTCATAGCAAATTAAGCTACCACCAATCAATTGTAGTGGTCAATAATTTCGCAAAAAGATACGAAAGCACTGTTGAGTGTTGACTGCATTAACAGATGGAAGAGGAAAATGAGAAGGTGATGGGAAATGAAACCTGTGAGCCTTTCTTAACTAAAAATTGAAAACTTTGCAATTGAAAAGTACAACCATAGCGGTATAGAATTAATAAGAAATATCTAGTGAGAAATACTGAGAGTTTATAGAACATAAATAGAGCCTCAACATCATATAAACAAGTTGCCCAGGAATTAATTTGTGCTTGATTACTTCATGCTCTTTCTAAATCATGAACTATTTGATATTTTAATAAAATGATTGACGTATGTTTAGTTTCTTTCATTTCATCCCAGTACAAAAGGACAATTGTGGAAATACCTAGATTTAAGCAATGTGTCCTATAATTAAAGTGGTAATATTCGTAGATTTTTTTATACATTTATTTGTTCAAGTTAAACTTCTTGGTGTATAGCTATGTGACAATTAAGTTATGCACTCAAGTGAATAGTGATACATGGCCAGTGATCCCTCTTCTTTTGGATGTCTTATTCTATTGGTACTTCTTCAATATTCCCTCTTTCTTTGGATGATTCATTCAAAAGATATCCCTTCAATATTCCCTCTTCCTTTAGTTGTCTTATTCCATATGTATTCCTTCAATATGCCCTCCTCATTTAGATGCCTTATTTCATAGGTATTCCTTCAATATTCCCTCTTCCTTTAGATGTCCTCTTCCATATGTATTCCTTCAATATTCCCTTCTCATTTAGATGTCTTATTCCATAGGTTTTCCTTCAATATTCCCTCTTCCTTTAGATGTCCTATTCCATATGTATTCCTTCAATATTCTCTCCTCATTTAGATGTCTTATTCCATAGGTTTTCCTTCAATATTCCCTCTTCCTTTAGATGTCCTATTCCATAGGTATTCCTTCAATATTCCCTCTCCTTTAGATGTCTTCTTCCATAGGTATTCCTTCAATATTCCCTCTTCCTTTAGATGTCCTCTTCCATAGGTATTCCTTCAATATTCCCTCTTACTTTAATGTCTTATTCCATTGGTATTCCTTCATTATTCCATTGAGATTCCTCTCTGCGATTCCCTTGAGTTTCCCTTGTGATTTATGGGACTATTCCATAAAAGTGTCAAAAAACTGCATTCCCTGAATATCGAAAAATGATCATCATGGAATATTCCTTGGGAATATTCCGAGAATGTTTTGGGAATATCCATTTTTTGCGCGGGAAGGACCACTTTTGTTAAAGTGAGTTGTACTTAGAGCGAGGCGTGCCTGTAGCACAAAAATGAATGAATGGCAAAAATGACTATTTAGATTTTTTTCATTATCTATCTTCTATTTGTTGGTTATTTGTGATTTGTTACCCTTATGTTCACAATTAAAACTAAACGATAACAATAGTTTGCCAGAATAGCTAATATTAAAAAAAATATGGAATTTTAGGTTGTCTGAAAATGAATTCAAATAAAGAAGAAACCGCTTATTTTTGTAGGCAACCTGAGACAAGAAAATTTTATTAGTTTAATTACTGATTTTAGCATCAGACTCATAATTTACGACTTTACACCGTATGTAGTAGGGAACTTATTCAAACTACCGGTACAATTTGAACATTCAGTTTAGACCAGTGATTCTTAAAGTGGGGTGCCTGGCGCCACTTTGGGGTCTGGATTTTCTATGAGGGGGTGCCTGGGAATGCGATTTTTATGTTCCTTATAAGTTGATGATATCATGCAGAATATGAATACAACATTCATTTTCCTTCATTTTTCATCTTAAATTCTCAAATCATAGTAATCAAATATATTATAATTGTAGCTGTTCAATCTTTTCAATGCAATGCAATGCCCAGGGGGTGTCTGTGAAGCAAGGGGTGTGCGAGAAAAATACTTTAAGAACCATTGGTTTAGCCGATGAGTAAGGTGATTTACATCTCAGGTTTAGGGGTATTTTAAGCAGTTCAGAGGGGCAATGCTTTCAGTATCCTGACGTCAGTCAAGGAGAAGTATGAAGACCGCAGTTTGGGTGTTGCCCTGTGACCTGCTATAGGCATCTCACAGTCGGTTGGAGGCCACTACCATTGGCGATGGTCGGATGCTCGGAGTCATGATCGTAGAGCAGAGAAGCAATCTTTTGTCTTTTAATGTTCATTGTCTAAAATCTAAATAAAAATAATGGTGGGTCTAAATCTAAATAATACGTGGGTGTTTAAGATGTCTTAAATCCCTCGTTCTTCACACTCTCTCTCTAGTGAGGGATTTTCCACGCTGTCTCACGCGGGACAGAGAAAAAATGGTTAGCTCGAACACTTTGTATTGTGTTTATTAATACATAGAGGGATGAAAGTTTGCCTCATAAATAGATTGCTGTTCACATTTACAAATATAATATATAACATATGACAGAATTAATGGGTAATCATAATTAATTAAGTTGTTGAGCAACTTTTCATATGGCCATTATATATAATTGAGATTGACAATAATTACTTACCAGACACAAGAATATAACAACTTTACGAAATTGAAAACAAAAATCAGAGAAGAAATACGATAAACAAGTTTTCATATCGATGTTCACCATACTGAGCATATAATATAATATTCACCTTTTTAAGTGTTCAATGGTTTTTAGGTTCCATCGAACACGAGGAAGGTATATATACTATACAGCAGTGGTTCTGAAAGTATTTCACGCACCCCTTGCTTTTCTCAAGCACCCCCTGAGACAACTGTATTACATTGAAATAAAACTAAACTGAAAAGCTACAATTTTAATAAATTTGATTACTATGATGTGAGAAAATAGAAAATATACTTCAGGTATATTCTGCATGATATTAAAAGCAAGAACCGAACTTATAAGTAACATATTGTCATATAAAACAGGTTTCCCAGGCACACCCTATAAAAATTCCAGGCCCCAAAGGGTTCTCGGGCACCCCACTTTAAGAACCACTTCTATACAGTATACAGGTTGTCTCAAAAAAATGGTACACATATAAAATGCTTATAATTGTTTAACTATTAAAGATAGATATTTAATATATGTTTCATTCGAAAGTGTGAGATCGTTGCATCATAAAAAATCACGAGTAAGAAAAGGCCTCAACTTACATTGGTACAAAAAAAGTTTACTTCACATGATATGATACGCCATGGATCTTTGATTAGAGCATTTCGTAAACTGACTTTAAAATATGCAAAAAGAGTAAATTTATATTTAATAACACAATTGTTAATGATTAATGCCTTGTTCATCTGAAAGTAATGGCAAACTAATAAAATTATCGAAACTGTTCACCAAGTAAACCGTCCAATTTTTTCCAAAAACTTTTGCATTTATGAAAGATAACAGGCAACACTATTTAAGAACAGCACTCTTCAGAGAACCAACCCGTTTGGTGTCAATAATATTGAAGAGTTAAAAATGATCTTTTTTGGAAACATTAAACCTAATAATTGGTTTCAACAAGATGAAACCACTTCACATACAGTATGTGATAACATGGAATGGTTTAAAGGTCAATTTCCACAGAGATTGATATCTCATAGATGTAATTTTCCTTAGCCTCTCCGATCACCTGATACTTCACCCACATATTTCTTTATCTAGGATCATCACAACTTTTAACACAACTTTATGGAGAAACTCTTAACGATACAGAAAGACAAGTTATATTTGAAAATAATTCCAACAATTGAGTCCTTGAGTATCTAGGATAATGGTGTTTTCTCTTATTCAATTTTGACAAGATCTAGTTATATGTTTTTCCAATATTTTTAAAACTTTATTTAAAACTCCATGGCATTTGAATGGTCTAATTACTTTTTATTGATTCTTTTGACTTTACCAACTAACTTTATAGATTATGTAACTAGTTTTCATCATAAGTTTCTTTTAGGCTTGTCGTGGACTTACACAAGAGGACGGAGCTGTTATGAAAGAAGTTTCAGATGGCACTGATGATGGCAAAAAGCAATATGTCATTTCCAGCTACGCAGACATGCTGTCAATGTATGCCTCATATGAAGGTTAGTTCTTACCACACTCTAGTAACTATAAAATGTGCTCTTATACTAGTTCAAAACCAGTTCCACTCAGGAAAAGGTGGTAGCCGAACCTGGAAACTAACTTTTTTTCTTTGGAATGTCATATCTTCATCCATCTTTGGAAATCATAGAACTCGTTTCATCAGTCATTAGTATTATATACTAATCTAAATAGGGACTGCAATTTTTCACATATCACTTTAGGAATTACGAATGCTGAAATAACCGCTGTAGTTCATGCACAATTGTACAGTGAAACCCCAAGCCTATATTTTGAGTGAATGAGAGAGAAAGATAGTTTTCAGATGTTTTTACGTATATGTTTCATATTCTCCAGGAACGCTTGCCTACAGGACAACTCAAAATGATATCAAAGGCAGTGTTTTCATCCACTTCCTCTCTGAAGTCCTTTGTGAAGAGGGCACCAAGACAGACCTCTCTAAACTGCTACTCAAAGTAAGAACATAATTTAAATTAACCATTAGTGACTCAAAGTAAGGTATTCCAATCAGTCAAAGTAACATGAAATTAAATTATTTTCCCCATTACTATTGATGATGGTAGTTTGTAATATCGATATATAATATTGAGAAACCGTAGAACTCCTCTATAGTGAACTCCTCTATAATGAACTCCTCTATAGTGAACTCCTGTATAGTGACCCTTCTGATTAGTAGAGTCCTGAGTTGTGACCTTTCCTCTGTAGTGAACATGTTTAATTTGGACTGTCAATATTGGAATTATAAGGGGCAGTTTAGAATTCTCATCTGATACCGATGAGTTATGAATTAGATGAGTTATGAGTTATGAATTAGATGAGTTATGAAATAGATGAATTAGATGAGTTATGAATTAGATGAGTTATGAGTTATGAATTAGATGAGTTATGAGTTATGAATTAGATGAGTTATGAAATAGATGAATTAGATGAGTTATGAATTAGATGAGTTATGAGTTATGAATTAGATGAGTTATGAGTTATGAATTAGATGAGTTATGAAATAGATGAATTAGATGAGTTATGAATTAGATGAGTTATGAGTTATGAATTAGATGAGTTATGAGTTATGAATTAGATGAGTTATGAAATAGATGAATTAGATGAGTTATGAATTAGATGAGTTATGAAATAGATGAATTAGATGAGTTATGAATTAGATGAGTTATGAATTAGATGAGTTATGAAATAGATGAGTTATGAATTAGATGAGTTATGAATTAGATGAGTTATGAATTAGATGAGTTATGAAATAGATGAATTAGATGAGTTATGAATTAGATGAGTTATGAATTAGATGAGTTATGAAATAGATGAGTTATGAATTAGATGAGTTATGAATTAGATGAGTTATGAAATAGATGAGTTATGAATTAGATGAGTTATGAATTAGATGAGTTATGAATTAGATGAGTTATGAATTAGATGAGTTATGAATTAGATGAGTTATGAGTTAGATGAGTTATGAATTAGATGAGTTATGAATTAGATGAGTTATGAATTAGATGAGTTATGAAATAGATGAATTAGATGAGTTATGAATTAGATGAGTTATGAATTAGATGAGTTATGAATTAGATGAGTTATGAATTAGATGAGTTATGAATTAGATGAGTTATGAATTAGATGAGTTATGAGAGTTATGAATTAGATGAGTTATGAGAGTTATGAATTAGATGAGTTATGAATTGAATGAGTTATGAGTTATGAATTAGATGAGTTATGAGTTATGAATTAGATGAGTTATGAATTAGATGAGTTATGAGAGTTATGAATTAGATGAGTTATGAATTAGATGAGTTATGAATTAGATGAGTTATGAATTAAATGAGTTATGAGTTATGAATTAGATGAGTTATGAATTATGAATTAGATGAGTTATGAGTTATGAATTAGATGAGTTATGAGTTATGAATTAGATTAGCTATCTCTCTTTTCTAGTAATATTGTTGAGACTGAGTAAAAAAAATTGTTGTACCTTCATAGAAGAGAATATCAGTGATAATTTATATACAGTTTACTACAGTTCACAGATTAACAATGAAAATTAATGTACAATTATGGGTAAATATTAAGTAACTAATAATTGTACGTACAGAAAAATTTTTACTTTTAAAAAATAGTAAAAAAGTGAAATAGTTTAATAGGTACAATAATTGACAACATCGCTATGATTCTCTTCTTATGTCACGATTATAAAAAAATTCAATAGAGTTTTAAAACTTATTTTCTGTTTATTTACATTGTAAGAATTCATGAAAAACTAATATAATAATAGAATTTTGAATGTTAGCTTTGTATAAAACTTTTTTTTAAGGATATCGTCTAGTGATTTTGCTAGCTACCAGTAATACTCGTCCGATTGAGCTTTTTTTTGATATAAGGTGGAAAATACTCCAAATCTTTGAAGTTGCTCATGTAAATTTCCCATTTTTGGGCACCCTTCCACCGTGGGGGGTGGGGAGGGAAAACCTGCCCCCCACGAAAAGTCTATAGACTCAATGGGGGCTGGTCCTACAGGAAAATTTATAGAAGCTAATATGTTCAACTTGACCTTCCTAAGATCGTCAAGAGAGCTTTTTTTGAATTTCGATCTCAATTTTTTTTATTTCATTTTAAAAAATCAGATTTTTCACTATTTTTTCTTGAATAAAAAAAGTTAGCCATCGAAATTGCAAAAAAAAAACTGAAATGATGATCTACGTAATTTCGAGCTAAACATATTACCCGCGCAAAAAATGGATATTCCCAAAACATTCTCGGAATATTCCCAAGGAATATTCCATGATGATAATTTTTCGATATTCAGGGAATGCAATTTTTTGACACTTTTATGGAATAATCCCATAAATCACAAGGGAAAATCTAGGGAATCACAGAGATGAATCACAATGGAATAATGAAGGAATACCAATGGAATAAGACATCTAAAGTAAGAAGGAATATTGAAGGAATACCTATGGAATAAGACATCTAAATGAGAAGGGAATATTGATAGAATACATATGGAATGGATATCTAAAGGAAGAGGGAATATTGAAGGAATTCCTATGGAATAAGACATCTAAAGGATGAGGGAATATTGAAGGAATACCAATGGAATAAGACATCTAAAGTAAGAGGGAATATTGAAGGAATACCTATGGAATAAGACATCTAAATGAGAAGGGAATATTGATAGAATACATATGGAATGGATATCTAAAGGAAGAGGGAATATTGAAGAAATACCTATGGAATAAGACATCTAAAGGATGAGGGAATATTGAAGGAATACCAATGGAATAAGACATCTAAAGTAAGAGGGAATATTGAAGGAATACCTATGGAATAAGACATCTAAATGAGAAGGGCATATTGAAGGAAAACATATGGAATAAGACATCTAAACTAAGAGGGAATTTTGAAGGATTACCTATGGAATAAGACATCTAAAGGAAGAGGGAATATTGAAATGATATCTTTTGAATGAGTCATCCAAAGAAAGAGGGAATATTGAAGAAGTACCAATGAAATAAGACATCCAAAAGAAGAGGGATCACTGGCCATGTATCACTATTCACTTGACTGCATAACTTAATTAACACATAGCTATACACCAAGAAGTTTAAGTTGAACAAATAACTGTATAAAAAATCTACAAATATTAACACTTTAATTACAGGACACATTACTTACATCTGGGCATTTCCACAATTGCCCCTTTGTACTGGGATGAAATGAAAGAAACTAAACATTCATCAATCATTTTATTAAAATATCGAATAGTACATGATTTAGAAAGAGCATAATGTAATCAAGCACAAACTAATTCCTGGGCAACTTGTTTACATGTTATAGAGGCTCTATCTATATTCTATAAGCTCTCAGTATTTTTCACTAGATATTTCTTATTTATTCTATACCGCTATGGTTGTACTTTTCAATTGCAAAGTTTTCAATTTTTTAGTTAAGAAAGGCTCACAGGTTTCATTTACCATCACCTTCTCATTTTCCTCTTCCATCTGTTAATGCAGTCAGCGCTCAACAGTGCTTTCGACTCTTTTTGCGAAATTATTGACCACTACAATCGATTGGTGGTAGCGTAATTTGCTAAGAGCTACTTTCCTGTGTGACAACTAGTACAAAGTCTTTTGCATTTGGTTCTTTACTTTAACCTGGAGCAAATTTATTCAATCGAGCACTTAATTTTGTCATTATTCTTAAATTCCTTCATATTCTCGACAATGAAGTGAATCTAGTGGTGTCAGCGCAGCTATAGTTTTAGTGCACGCACTTCATACTATATAGTACACACAATGAAATGAAGAGGACATGTCTCCAGATTTGTAACTTCTTAGTAAACCATATTGCCAGAAACTGTGACAGTGGTACCTAAAAAGAAATAAAATAATTAATTATCATCTATCAATAATCTGTATTCAATAAGTTAATCCATAAATCAAATAAAATCCTAAGTGATTAATTCAAATTTTAAAAGATGAAAAAGTAGATAGTAAAGGGAATACAGAATTAGATAAGGAAAAAGGTTTTGAGAAACCATATGGGTGAAAAAAGTAATAAAAATCAAATTAAAGTAGAACAAGAAAGGGCTCATGAACAAAGAAAAGCTACTATGAACATTATTAACACTGAAAATCATTATTGGCCCTTTTAAAATTTTATTATTAAACTCTAGTCAGTTTAAGGACAGGTCACTGAAGAAATAATTTTATGAAATTTTATATTTCACTTACAAAGTTTAACCTAGGTTATAGCTAAATATTCATAAACATTTCGTAATATAAATTAACTTAGTGCACCCATTTACAATTAAACTATAAACTGAGTATATATGAATAGAAATAGGCCTACAAACTAAAATAGTACGGTAAGTAGGGTCATGCAGGTAAATTGCAGCATTTTAATTTTTAATTGCATTTTAATTCTGAACCAAAATTCCATTAATATGTTGCATAGCTATCAAATGGAGCGCAGTGCATGCTATAATTGATTAATTTAAGTTTTTAACGTGTGTTTTGAATATATGATGTGTCAGTTGCTAGAAGCTGCAGTTAGTTAATGTGCCGCAATTTACATGCTTGACCCTAGTCTTATTCCGTTATCACCAGATATCAATACTTAACTTTAAACCAAAATTTAAAATTGTCGAGTGATAACTGCTGTTGATAAAATATGAAACAATGGTGTACATACGTTAAACATTTACAATCACAATACTAACCTCTTTTTTCTTTAATTGACACTAATCTAACTACTATCTATTATAGCCCGTCTAAAGCGTCTGAACTGCAGTGCTGCAAGGCGAAAACTAAATTGGATAAAAAATATTTTGGCAACCAGATTCGCAACTTTTAGAAGTTTCGCATTTCATACAAACGAAATAAGATATTTTTGTAGGTACTACTAATTTCTAATAGGGAGCCAGCATTAAATTTACTGATCCGAAACTCTATTCATTTAGAGCGATATTTTTAATTTACTTGGTTGTTTAGTATCTGCTTCAGAACAAAAGGCCACAACGCTGACGTTTTGAAATACAAGAGACTGGAAGAAGCAGCCAGAAAGGAAACTAACTTATAAAAGAAGTCACATTATAAGTCGGTGACAAAGCTCATGGATGCAGAAAAGCTCCGTGAAGGAGTTTTGTATGAATGGAAGATGAAAATGGAAGCACATACCTAACACGAAAATCGAACACCTCATAGACGAAGAGCTTAACTCTTGCGCTATCCTCAGAAACAACAAGTAGCGTTAAAAATTATGTAGATGGTAAAAATTAGAAGAAAACATATGAAATCCAAATTACAACAGTTCATCTCACAAACCCAAGTTTCTTAGTGATCCAAGAAGACATCCAAATTCTAAGGAAATAAAAAAAAATCATCGTTCGATTCAATTGACATTCCTTCGTTGTTTGACATACATACTTTAAATTTCCCATCTTCCAGGAACATTCCTTCATATAAACCCAATGGGGTATATTCCTTATCAAAAATATTGAAATAGTTCCAGGGATATTCAAAAGTATTTCTTAGGAAGTAAAATTTTTCATTCGATTCCTGTTACATTCCGTCATTGTTTCACTAAGAATATTGTAGATCCCAAATGTTCCAGGGATATTCCTTCGTTATATTTTTGGGGAATACTATTATACGTAACTAGCTTGATAATTCTTGGGAAATTTATGGGATATTCAGAATGGAATACTATCAAAAATATGTATTCCAAGAATATTCCAATTTGTTTCGTATGGAATACTTCAGAAATATGATATTCCCTGAATATCCTAGGATGATATCTGACTGAATACTGTAACTCTCCAATATTCCTGGAATATTCCCTCGTATAAGAACTTGAATACTATCCAATATTATTGTTACAGGAATATCCCCTAATCATTAAACCGAGAATGGAGATTAGGAGGGAATATTGTAGATATTAAGGGAATATCCCAGGAATAAAACCTTCTTGCCCGGGTAGCTTCTATAAATTTTCCTGTACCAACCCCCATTGAGTCTATAGGCTTGGCGCGAGTACGATTTGAGGAAAAAAATTACCGAGATAATGGAGTAAACTAAAAAAGTTAAAAATTATTTAGCAAGGGGGGGGGGGGTTACTGTGGCACACCCTATCTTTCACCCCCCCCCCCTCCATTATTCAATCCCTCTTCCCAACACTGACTTATAGTATAGTACTAAAACCATTCATGTTTTAAGTTGATCGTCAAAAAAGATAATTATTTCTAGAAATAAAGCTCTTTGTTTTATTGTATACTCATATAAATATAAATAGATAAAATACTAATATAAAGTAAACATAATTCGTCATCTTGTAGAGATTGCCCTGTTGTAGTCATTGCGAAAATATTGAGTAATAATGTGAATATTAAGTATATCGTAGAAATATTTTCATTCAAATGAAATGCTCTTTGAATGTTTGAATTTATAAGAAATATTCGTCATAATGTTTCGAAACTACCTTGTTCAGTAGTTTATGATATTGGTTCTCTCGTAGACATTGCTCTGTGGTGGACAGCTACTGTGGTCATCACGCACTTTATCCCATAAACATTTGTATAATACACCTTTCAGATCAATTTACGGTAATAATTTCGACATAACTTAAAAGCTTCAACTGATCTCTTAACAAATATAGAATGAGGTGAACCTACAGCAGTTGTAAATATTCCCCAAAATTAACTTGTTAATTTCTGTTCGGCTATTATGTTGACTGCAATAATATTTATCTTATTATTCAGATCACCCGCAAGGTTACCGTGGAGTTCGAGACTACCAGCGAAGATGAACACTTTGACAAGAAAAAACAAACACCGCAGACAATCAGCACACTTATGAGAGATATTCGCTTTCGTTAGATTTGAGGAAGAGGGAGATGACCAACACTCTTTATATTTCTTTAAGTTTTAAAAACATTGATCGCTCCTACACTAAAAGATTTTCCATATCTTTAGCCGTTTTTATATATTCATAATTAATTAAATTATTATTCACGGAGCTTCTAATGATAAAAGTGTCTCAGATGTATTACATTTAGTACTTTATCGTTCAGCAAACAGATTTCTATACTAACTGATCAAATATGATCACAAGAACGATGTAGTGTTAAATATCTATTTCTTGAACTATGATTATATATTGCTTTCCTGCTTTCTAATATGTTTCTCGATATTATATTATATTTTGTTTAAAATTGTTAGTCATAAATAACATAACTATTAGTACTGTTAGTTAATAACATAACTATTAGTACTGTTAGTTAATAACATAACTATTAGTACTGTTAGTTAATAACATAACTATTAGTACTGTTAGTTAATAACATAACTATTAGTACTGTTAGTTAATAACATAACTATTAGTAATGTTAGTTAATAACATAACTATTAGTAATGTTAGTTAATAACATAACTATTAGTAATGTTAGTTAATAACATAACTATTAGTAATGTTAGTTAATAACATAATTATTGTCTATTAGTAATGTTAGTTAATAACATAACTATTGTCTATTAGTAATGTTAGTTAATAACTTAATAACATAACTATTGTCTATTAGTAATGTTAGTTAATAACATAACTATTGTCTATTAGTAATGTTAGTTAATAACATAACTATTGTCTATTAGTAATGTTAGTTAATAACATAACTATTGTCTATTAGTAATGTTAGTTAATAACATAACTATTGTCTATTAGTAATGTTAGTTAATAACATAACTATTGTCTATTAGTAATGTTAGTTAATAACATAACTATTGTCTATTAGTAATGTTAGTTAATAACATAACTATTGTCTATTAGTAATGTTAGTTAATAACATAACTATTGTCTATTAGTAATGTTAGTTAATAACATAACTATTAGTAATGTTAGTTAATAACATAACTATTAGTAATGTTAGTTGATAACATAACTATTAGTTATGTTATTATATGTTAATGATAAGGATATATTGATGAAAACATAAGTCATATAATCACCTCCAAGCCGCAAGGCTTCAACGATTGTATCACTTGCATGAATAAATTTGTTCGAATTAAAAACATTGATTTCTACTAACCCTTTATTTGTAATGACTACTACTGCTATATATATATATATATATATATATATTAGTATTTATCTAATATTAATATATATAATATTAGATAATTATATAGTAATTGTACAGTAAAACTCATAGAGCGAAGAAAACTATTCTCTCAGTTTCATGATAACAAATATTAAACATGTTATTCCAAACAAAGTTGCATTTTCTTTGTCTAAGAATTTAGATTTGAAAATGGTCAATGACAAACTATAATTATTATTTATGAAAGCATAAACGTTACAGAGATAATAGGCAGAGTGTGGAGTATCTTTTTTTATATATTTATATCAATACATAGATGAAAATCTTGTTTTAAGTGAAAAAATATAAAACTAATTATACAAATAATTTATATTGTTATTATAATTTAAATTAATAATTTATACCGTAACATTAAATATCAAGAAAAAAAATGGCTTGCACGAATGACCATCAGTAGTGGAGGTTCAGGGTATTGATTACACGTGGTATTCTTGCAAGGCTATAATTAGGACGTGGTAATGTTGCATGGCTATAATTAGCATATTCGCGTGGGGTGATCGAGGGGTGAGATTGACAGGTGGGGAGATTGATGAGTGAAAAGGATGGTTTTTATATAATTCTGTGTTAAATTGTTACATAGAAAAAAGGATAGTTTGACAGGTGTAATAAATGTGTTGATGAAATATATATATGAAAGTTTGGTGTAATATCTAAGATGTGTAATTGTGAATTTATTTGTTATATAGAAAAAAAAGGAGTGTGTGACAGATGAGTAATGATTTATTTGAAAAGGGTAGTAATATATTTTTTCCAATTAATATGATTTCAATGTGATATACATAGAATTAGTATTAATTAAATAAATAGAAATGAAATAGAACTGCTTAGTATATGGAGCCAACACAAATTGACATAGTTCACCCAATTAAATTTTCTTTCTAAACGCACCATATAGAAAACGATAGAATGAGCAGAGGTGGGGTATACTGTTCTAAAAAAATTCAAATGTTATTATTATAATATAGACGGGTTGAAAAGGCTAGTAATTTTTTTTTTCCATTCGTTATGATTTCAATCTGCTATACATAGAATTAGTATTAATTAAATAAATATCATAGTTCACACAATTAAATTTTCTTTCTAAATGTACCATATAGAAAACGATAGAATACACAGAGGAGGGTATACTGTTCTAAAAATATTTTTAAATAAAGTTTATATGAAATAATATTATTTAAGATATAATGTAGGCTTCTTCCGTCCATCCTTCCATCTTCTTAGAGTCCAAGAGGTGCTGTGCAGAGCAGATTTAATAAAATAACATACACCTCCTATGACCGCCAATTTGACTTTAAACAAGTTAGTGATCAGAGGAGGCGAATATATTTTATTATTTTCTCACAGAAGATCCAGCTACTTAATGCTAAAGAAATTTTCTAAATCAACTTAAAAGTATATTACATTAAAAAGACATTTTCTATCTATATATTACAATGAATTCACCAACACTGAAAATCATCTTAAAAGTATATTACATTAAAAAGACATTTTCTATCTATATATTACAATGAATTCACCAACACTGAATATTAATACATTAATTTAAAAAAAAGAAATTGAACATTTTAAAAGTAAATGTGTATTATAGAAAAATTCACTTATTAAATCATTCAGGTGGACCCTGCATTAAATCGTTCAGGTAGAGCCCACTTCATCAACATGTCCAGCTTGATCTTCTTACACTTTTGCATTGCATATCTTCTGATGATATCTTCTAGATATTCATCACTGATCTCATCTTCGTCTTTCTTCACTTTCTTCCTCTTCTCTCCAACCACCATGACCTCTTCAGAAAGATTTTCATTTTCCTTCCCTAAATCAATAGGAATGGCTTTCCTTGGTCTCCGAGGTACAGTAGCTCTTTTTCGTTTAACAGGTGGTGGGTTTTTGTTTTGAGTAATATTATTATTTGCAGGAGTAATTTTGATTCGCTTAGGAACAGTTACTCCAGTAATGTTTGGTGTTGAAGACATGTTTGAACATGAAGGAACTGGAATATGATAAAATAATACTCATTAAAATTTATATCATTTTTTTTTTATTTGATTCGAAATAACACTATCAACTGAATGTTGCATTCGCTATTCGAGAGGATTGAAATAATTAATATAAAATATACACACACACACACACACACCTGGTTCAAGTTGTGTTAAAATCCCATAATCATCTGGTAATGTTCCATTTTCAAAGGCTTCTTTCAAAGTCACCAGAGACTCAGTTGCAACTCTCCCCATCTCCTCTGCACTCAAATGTAAATAATGCTTTTGTGATTCTATAAAAAAATATATAATTTAATCACACACCACACATCCAATCAGTTTATTTGATCAAATAAATTTATTCATTTAAATAATGATAAAAAGATAAACTCACCAATTTCCTTTCTCTGTCTGTTGACATCACTTTCCTCAAAATCAAACGGTGGCACATTAGAACAAATTTCCTGTAATTCACACTGACTAAGATTTTCTTCCATTTTATCACTCACTCGCAGATAAACACACTGTCAACACTTCCACCAGAAAGCTATCTCCAAACTGAATGATTTTTACAATTTTCTAAAGTCATTTATAGCCAACAGTGGATTAGGCTTGGGTATCCATGAGCTTTTTTACCCCCAACTGAGCTATTCTGTTATCTAAAATAATACCAACCCTCACGAACAACATCCCACATAAAAACTTCTTCGGGAAATATCATGCTAACTTAAAAATATTATAGTTACATTATACATCATACAATTGTGATTACATCCCCCTCAGAAAATTTCCCACTTAATTTTTTTTTTCTAGGATTCACCCCACCTCCTGTTATCACCTTTTTGTTTTGAATATATCCCTTATCTATAGGTATGATATCAAGTATATCTTGTACACCAGGTACAACTCTTGATCGCTTCACCAGTAAACTTCGTAACAAATCCTCAATTCTGAGAAAATTTGTGAAATTTTTATGTTTAATGAATCCATATTTCGATATTGTAATATATTTTAATAAATGTTGTAATAATGATTTTCCTTCCTCGCGATATTTATCAGGTAATGTATTAATTATTGTTGCTATATCTTCATCAGACACACCTTCACTCTCACCCTTGTCAAATTGTATTCCATCATTTCTCGAATCACGCGTTCTCTCATTTCTTACACTCTCCTCATCACCCATCGAATGCATTTTCTCATATTTCTCAGGGGATTCTTTCTCAATTTTCTTTTTCTGAGATAATAACTGCAATTTCAACTCGTCAGGTAAATGTTCATCTTTTACAATTTGTTTTTTTTTCCAAATCACCTTCATCTTCTTCTTCAGATATTTTTTTTTCACATAATTTGATCATATTCTTATATTCCTGTGCATTAATTAGATAAAAGAATTTCATTTTGTAATATTGGGAGCAATGTATTCAATATGTGCAGGCCTTGCAATCCCACCCAGAGCTTTCGTTTTTCACTAGCCTTTATTGCACGAGAGGATAATTTACGCAATATTTTGCTCACTCTTTTTAAAATAGTTTTAACTCTATTTTTTATTTTCAAATTCCCATTCAAGATATTTATACAAGCTTCACTCAACAATTTTAACTCATTCAATTTGATTGACTTTATATAGCCAACTCGCTCCCTATTAGTTTTTGTTATCAATTTTTTCACAAGAGTTGAAAGTCTTTTTACTCCAATTTGTCCACCCATCGGTTTTTTGAAAAAGGATAGTCCACGTATCGTATAAGGTATCTTTTAATTCCACGTTTTTTATGTGTTTTAACAATTTCGACCCTATATATTCCTGTATTCTCAACGGGGATTAATTCTGATTTATAGAATTTCCCCTCTATTCTCTTATTTTCCAAATCAACCAGTGAGTAAGTAATGGGATGAGTTTCATTTACTCCATCTATTTTAAATATCTCTTTAGTGTTTCTGAGAAAACTTTCCTTGAAAAACTTGTGTTGTGTGGTCCCAGCCGCCACTAAACGCACGTGTGTGCCCACACTTAACGTGTTAGATAATGAATCATAATTTATTTTGCTTCGATTCTTATATATACTTTTAAATGCATTTACTATTTCACTCCACGCAGTGGTTAAATGAACATCAGTAGGGGTTTTATAATCCAACCCTCTATGCTTAGAATGGTTATATGTATCCACTAAAATAGGTAGCACATCAATGTATCTCTCAGTATTAAATTCTGTAATATATCGCATTATTTTCATCTTCAAAGTTCTTATCACCCTTTCAGCAAGTGAAACCTTAATCTCTCGATTGAAAGTGTTATATCGACATATTTTATTTTTATTTAATAATTCATTAAGTGCATTCGATTTAAACTCTATTCCTTCATCTGTGAGCATTTTTGAATATTTATATATTGAATTTGAAAAAAAATGTCTCATTTTAGGTACTATATCTTTACTTTTCAATGATTTTACCATATAAACTGATAAATATCTACTAAATATATCAATGAAAATCAACATATACCCACAATCATCATTTTGTTTTTCATATCTCCTCAAATACGCTATATCAGAACAAACAATTTTTCCAGGTCCAGAAGCAATGAATGGACGTCTTTTAAATTTTTTTCTTGTTATTTTATGAAGTGTGTATGAATCTTTAGAATTCAAATACTTTACAGGATCTTCAACCCCTGCTTGTTTTAATTTTGAGATAGATCCCAACCCAGCAGGATGAGACAAATCTCTATAAATGTTTTCAGGGTCTATATATCTGTATACATGTCTCTAAACTTTCACCAAAAATGTTTGTTCGGATAAGTAATTTTGAATCTGGATCTTTGGTAAAATCTATCAATAAATAACGATATTTTTCTTTCAATACAATCAACTTATACAACTTTAAAAACATATCTCGTTTTTCCTGTGGTAGAAAAGTGGTTGAAAAGTGAAGCACCTGTCTACTATCCCTCATTCGCAAGAGAACTATATGAGTTGAATTTAATGAAATGCAACGGAATTCTTTGCTCGGAAGAAAAATATTTTGTGTTAAAAGTATAGCTGAAACCTTCTTATGCCTTCCTTTAACGAACACTTCCGCCGCGAGTTTTAATTTCTTTATATCATAGATGATATCATCATAAATTATCAATATCGGTGATAATCCATCGTGATCTAATTCAACATTAAATCCATCATCTCGAATAACACCTGCATCTTCCACACACTCTAATTCAGAACCGACCACTATAATCTTATCAAATTTATGTTTGTAGAGTTGAATTAACTTCGATGTAAAATAACTCTTTCCACTACCTGAAAACCCACCAATTAAAACCCTAGCGCATTGATTAAAAATATCTACTTCATCAGACTGAATCCTATCCATTACTACACTAGTGATAACAACACCCATCTATTTTATATGATAATGAAACATTACAATTAGAACATTACAATTTATTGAAAACTTATTATTATACATAATCAATCGCTATTAACTAACACTTCATCAACTTTGATATTCAACTCGTCATGTAACTCCCTCATCCACGATATTTCTTTTCCTGTTTGAATGAGCTCAGAAGTGATAGACTCTATTTTTCCCTCTATCGTAGAGATCTGTGTATTGACTGTAGTCACCGCATCCACACGTTCACGAAGATGAAACAGATGTTCACATATTTTCTCAACTTGAATTGTAATGTTCTTTTCATTCCTCTTCATTGTCTCCTGAATTTTGTTAAATTTAATATTAAACTCTGATTCAATGTCTCTAAAATCACGTTCAACGACTGCAATGGTTGCACGTTTATTAATCCCATTCTTCATATACTCTACTTCACCATTGAGTTTCTCTTCTAATTCTTGCAATCTTGAATATTCTATCTGGGATTGAGAAATCAACTGTCGAATATCATCAACCTCATTATTGATTTGATCAATAGCTTCATTCATCTTGATTTCAATCCCTTCATATTTATGTAGTGATTTATATCCATTACTCTTTTCAATTGTATCGATGAGTTTCTTAAGCACCTTAACACCAGTGAATAAAAAACTCTCCAACACTTTAATAATACATTCATTTTCATTACTCTGGACATCCATCCTTCAATGTATCTATTCAATGACTGATTGAATATTATTGAAGCAAATCTATTTATTGCATGTATTTGAGCATGTACAGACAGCCAAACATTTTTTATTGTACATTAAGGATGGACAGAAACTTATCTCACATCTATCTACACCAATCTCTGCGAGAATTCTTTCAACTATTCTATCATTGCTTCTAAAATTGTCTGAAAAATGGGATAGTATTCTTTTCATACTATATTCTTTATTTAGATAGAATGCAAAATAAAGGCAATAAAGACCACACACTAGTGAATCATTTGATTGCAGCTGAGTTTTCACAAAACTTTTCACATTAAACTTCATGTAACATTTAAAAATATTTCCACCATAAAAAATAGTTTTTTTTGCATAACTATCAACAAATATTACATTATCATTAATATCAAAGTAAAACATCACCCAATGACCCAAAATATTCGGGTTAGAAATAACATTAAATATGTATATCCCTCTGTTTTTTATTCGCAAACTGTCGTTTGTGAATATCCCCTGAAATCTACCTCCAATTTTCAAAAATACGGATTCTAATTGTTTTGAATTCATATTAAATTATTGGTTCTAACTGATTTCCGTGAATCTATTTGTACGATACCATTAATTACACCCACAACGAAAATAACCACATTCTCTGTAAGATTAACAGAAAGTTGTGCAGAGAGTCTCATATTACCTCTACGCTCTAACGAGAGAACCTCACTTGAATTAGTGGATCTCAAGTCGAATGCGAAAATGCTTTTACCACTTTTGAAATTTTCATATGTCAACAAATGATCTTTTCCCATTAAATTCTCCAAGGTGTGATTGAAGAATCGTGCTGGTTGTGATGGAATAGATCCCGTGATAGAACTTGTAACGTTCCCATCAACCTCCAATCGCAGGGAGTTTATGTTGCAATGATCAAAATACCCAGAATTCTTCTTTAAATTCCCATTCAAGGCATCTTGAGACACCATGAATACAATAACTTGATGTGGTATAATACCATTAAAAATATTGTCTAACACGATATTACTGCTCCCTTGTGGTATAATACTATTCTTTATCACAGGACGTGAGTATAAATATTCCACAAAACTATTTTCCAAGGTTAAATTTTGTGAAAGGCTCATGAGAGCTGAAGGTTGTGGGATTATCTTCTTCATCCATATTTTAGCCATAGTAATCTTATACTTGAAATTTTCATCAGTGTTTGTACCTAAAACAACTGCATTGCTAGCAAGATCAAATCTTATCCTCATATCAACACCATTAAGAAGGTAAAAACCTGAATCTGCTAATTCTATGTTCAATGGTGCTATTGTATGAATTCCTGTTACGCAATCAGCTTGGATGCTTTTTTCATCGTTTTTTAAAGAGGCGAGAGTGAAATTATTTGCGATATACGTATGTGGGATTTTGTTATCAAGAGCTTTATAATACATATTCCGGCCATGACTACTCATTTCATCCTTCGATAGACTTAAATGGTGTTTTACAACAGTCCACAACCCAAAGAATGCATTTGATTCACATTGAACACTATTCAAAAAAATAGAACTCTTTGCCAATATTCGATGAGCGAATCCATCAACTAGAGTGACATTATCCGTAGCTTCTATCGCTGCTCCATCTGCCTTTGTAATCGAAACCTTCAATTCTATTGATAATGTATCCAAATCAATAAATTCTTGATCACTACCGTTAATATTGAATTCAATGTAATTATCTGTTATTGCTTCACTATTAATATTCACATTGGATGGTAAAATATCCCTTTCATATCGTGATGAAATACCAGCCTCTAACTTATATATCCTTTTATCATTTGGAAATAAATTCGAGATGGCATTGTGATACCTCGTTGTTGGAACTGATAAAGATCCCATGTCCTGACTTGTGTCCGTCTATTGTAGTACTATGCCCAAATCAGATAGGGTGGGTATTATATATAAATTAATCGTTAACATATTCACAACTGGAACTTATTTGTATTGAAAATATCTTTTTTTCTTTTGCATTTCTTCTGGTTATTTTTCCTCTTTACAATTTGTTTCTTTGAACTAGTTTTTTTCTTCTTATTTCCCCCTCCTCTAGCTTTTTTAGCAACACGTCGCCCCATGTTAACTGCTGTCTCCATCCCTCGTTCTTTTAACACACGTTTAATATTTCTTCCCTGACCAACATCATCAGCTACATTTTTTGCAAAATTACCAACTTCAGGGAGAATTATACTCTTGATAAATGGAAGTGCATAACGAGCAAATCTCCCAACAAAAGATAATAAAGACCCTCCTCTGTTGTGGTAAACTCGGATATCAGATAACCCTCCACCCCTTTTAGAAAAAAGGGTGTTGAAATCTTGTACAGACGGGGATATATAAGCCACTCGCATGCTTGAACTTATATAAATGAGCTAAATATATAATTACACTAGTTTATATATAATTATTTGAGTTTAAAATGTAAAACACACAAAACATCTACATCTTCATCAAACAGAATCTCATTTCCATTTTGATCTGTAATTTTTATCGAAATATCTTCTATTAAAGTATTCTTTACCCCTTTGTAATTAAGTTGCGGGACGAATTTCCCCCTTGCTATATCGGTAGGGATTACATCTATGATGTTGATAGATTTATCTCCTAAATGTGATGGATGAACAATATCAGTATAAACAAAAAAACACTCTATTTTCCTTGGAATTTTAACTGGATTTAAAATTAACGGGACGGTAGATTGCTCAGTACCCACCCCCAGGAACCTGGCCATATGGTCTGAGAACTCCCAAAACAACTCACTTGACTCATCCACTATTGTATGGTCAAGTTTTCCCAGTGTAATATAACAATCATTTGTTTTAAATCTAAAAATTGGTTTCTGTGATCTTTTGGAAATATTTCTTATGATTAAGAAGGAAACAAAATCATTATTTAATTGTTGTATTGCCTTAAATATGGACACTCCCGTAATATTTACACTGCACAGATATTTTGAAGTGTAGAGTTTTTCAACTAATCCTTTATCATTGAAGGTTTTAATGTGAATATTTATAAAGAAATTAGGATCATATTTTTTTATGCAATGATACTCGGGTGAGAAAGCAATATTGGATAAAGCCACCACATAATCATCGTTCAAAAGTAAATTAGGTAATATTTTATTCGTGAATTGAGAAGCTTTATTATTTCTATAAATATTTTTATTCTCTTTACTAGACAAATATATATTAAAGTCTTCACCCATCATCTTGAAGACCAATACTGAATAGGATATTCACGAACATGTGGTTTTATTGAAACAAGAGAGAGATAGTCACAAATATTTATTCATACTAATATTTTTTTTTACATAATTACATACATTGATTAATTCATTCACTCTAGTCCAAAATGCACCCTTCCTGGTTTAGATCTTCTCGCCGTTAAATCTAGAGTGTGTTCGATATGTAGGTTATGTTTAGCGTGTTGAATATCTGTTCGTTTTTTACAAGGTTGAGGAATGTTATAATCACAATCAGGTATATCAGGATGCCCGAAAGCGATTGATTTTGTGTTATCAAGCCAATACCTTTTTGTGTCAAGTTTAGATAGCGCTCGCTTTGTGTTTGTAACTGTAAATAGTTTATAATCTTTTTTTCTAATGTTTACACATTCGACAGTTTTATAATTACATTCAATGTTTTTATGTATTTTCACGTAAAGATCATGTCTCATTTCATGTTGTTTACATTTATTGATTCCTTTAGCAGTTTGTTTTGTTTCATTGTCGGATGTAAGAATGGAATAGCATTTCGGTTGCAATATGCAAATTTCAGAGACTTCAGAGTTTGCAAGCTCTGATTTCAATTTCCCCAACTGTGATTTATGTCTATCTGAGTGTAATTTATGGTTTGGTGGATAATTACTTAAATCTAAATGTTCTTTTAAGGACTCATCATTAAAGTGATCGGAGATCAAGAATGAGTTGGATCTTATAAAATAGGAATCTGTGTCGGTATACATTAAATTGATTTTATCATTAAATCTTTTCTTTAAAACATTATAGAAAAAATTGTACATGTAATATTTACTATGTTGGAGAATATACCACCCAATATAAATTGGTGTGTTCATTTTGATATTATCTGAAAACAATTTAATAATTACTGAGTTTTCGGAAAGAGGGATGACCTCTTTTAATAATGGATTTCCTATATACCTCTCGAACATTGGTAATGAAGTGATTAATTTCGTATCAATCTGATTCTTACGTGCATTAAAGAGCATTTTTCCGAATACTGAATTATTCATAAGCTTCCAAATAGCACTTTCATATGAATTCTTTGAGTTTTTTCTAAGATTTATATTTTTGTTTATATAGCTACGGAAACACGACTCTTGTTTGAATTCAAATATTTTATGAATTCTTATAATTTTAATGCCTAACTTTAGATAGAGTTGAAGCAATTTAATTGAAATAAGATATTCTTTTTGCGGGAAATGTGTTGCTGTGAGTTTTTTCGTGATATAAGACTCTGACAAGTTGAGATTCTCAAATAGTTCCTTTGTGAAGGGTGATAAGTGATTAAAATCTGGTTTGAAATGATTTATCCCTAATGGAAGTTCATCAGTAGCTTTTTTAATATCATCAGGAATTTCAAAATCAATCAATAGACAATATGTGTGATCGCCATCAACATCAATGTTAGGAATGTCAAATTTTTCTATTTCATTTTGTGTGAGTTCACGCTTTTCTCCAATAGGTAGCTTATCATTCATTACTGTAGCGTATAAGCTATTAAAATCAAGAAATAATCCTTCTGATATTTCCTCATTAGGATCAAAGTTGCATAGTGATGGATTGTTAAATTTTTTATATCCCTCATTAGCTATTGTTAAACCACCCCGTATATTGGATTCGAAAAGTGATAAATCTTCAACGTTGTAAAGTAAATCGAAACTTCTTTTTGAGTTAAAAAGAGCTGAGCTGACCGCCAATGAGGGTAGTGTTATGAATTGACATGCATCCAACTCATGTTCTTTAAAAACTACATTGCGAAATTTCAAAAAGACTTCTGCAAGTAGAAAAACATCACATTGAAGATATAGTTTCATATAATCTTCAATGGTTTTACAGTTTGCTTCATTGTAAACTAATTGTGCAAAATTATAATCTTCTTCAGAAACATTAGAATCTTTTAATGCACTGAAGAAGTATTTATGTTCAGGTAATTCAGATTCTTGAAGTTTAGAGAAAGAGTCAATATATTCATATGGAAATACCCCCTTCCTCAGTGATAATTGAATCACATTATCTGAATATCCTCTTTTAACTAACTCTGTCTTGAATAGATTAAAATCATGTCCTGACTTCTTCAAATCTTCTGTAAGATGATCAAGACTCCTTGGAAGAAAGCTACAGCTATCAATAAAACGAAGTGTTACTTTATCACCTGTGTCTGCGCTACCCCCATATTCTACTGAAATTTGAATGATGTTTTGACCTGCTTTGCTAATGATGTTTGTTGTATAATCCCTATTAGATAACCCGTTTAGAATGAATGAGCTATCATATTTTGAAAAGTTGTGTGCAAGTATAGGGAGTTCATATCTTTTAGTTGAAATACTTGAATTGCAGCTAAAACAGAGTGTTGCTATATAATTCCCTTTTATGACTTTACCATCCCTTTTGATAACCTCCTTATCCCACCCGTGATGACGGTGTTTGTCATGTCCTTCTGGATGAATGAACTTATTATTACAAAACGCACAATTAGTGGCTGTCTTATGTGTTTTCCAATCATTTTCACCCATTACTATATTTTTATTCCATGTGGATTTATAGATCCCTACCAACTTTTTATAATCATTTAAAATATTATCAATTAATCTACCAGCGTCATTTGTCGTTTCAATTCCTGAGGAAACAACATTATCATTCTCAGAATCCACCATTATATAGGAATATGAACACATTTCATGTTCGTGTAATATATTGCTATGTTGATGTTTTTGTAATATTGACTCGCAGTCGTAAAAGGCCACATACTTGGCCTTTTGTGTAGCTGCAAGTGCTCTAAACTTGTACTTCTCTTCCTCATCGGGTAATTTAATATTTTGTAAGTAATTATACTGTCTGCAAATGGTGATGTGTCTAGCATAATCCCCTGATATGGTATTGAGACAGAAAGTACAATAAGGGTTAAGTGGACGTGTTTGATCTGTCTTTCTAGCATTGTGAATGAATCTTTGAATATCTGTTATTAAAACTACATGATTTTCTTCGTTTATCGTGGAAAGATATATATATGGCAAATTTGGATCATTCTCACTTTTACGTATTATTTTTATGGAACACCTATCGTCATGATCTTTAAGTTGATATACTATTATGTTACGATTGGTGGCTCTTTCTATTTTTTTGAAATCTTCAATTGTAACTGTTCCATCATTTATAACCGGGAAAGAAAAATACTTTCCTACATTTTTCTCATAGTGTTTCTTATCTGTTTTATCTCTTTTAGGAAATGTCCCATCCTCAATCATAAAGTGTGCGATGATTGAGTATTGGACACAGTTGGTATTAGTGTTAATGTTCAATATAGAATAACGTCCTCCTAACTTTTTGGGTGTGGGTACATATTTTCCATAGCGTTTTAATGTTCTCTCAGTGTTAAAGATGGTGAGTTTGAGACTTTTTATAGAACTAAGTGTCCACCCACTACCTTTTGTCTTAGCATTATACAGATTAGTAATTAATAAATTAATCCAATGATCTACCATCTCTATCTGAATGTCGGATTTGGGAATGTGTGTATGGTGATCATAAGATTCTATCTCCCCTGTTTCTTGCAATCTTTCTAATTTTGACGTGAAAGTTACATAAATTTTATCATGAAAATTGGGAATATACCCCATTTCATGAAGAATTGCGAAAATGTTTTCATTTAAATATGATGATAAATCTTCTGGTAGTGTAAATTCTGGCAAAAATGTAATGGTTTGTGTTATCACACGATTTTGAAAAGAAGAAGCATGATTTGAGACTATATGTGATTGTATGGGTGGTTGAGGCGATGGGGTGATAGCATCTGGTATGGGAGGTTGTGGTGTGTTATTATCTGGGGATCTACCTTCATCTTCAGTAGACTCTATCCTTCTCCCCCCAGCTCCTATTTCATTGGTTGGTGACGTTTCCTCCTCTAGATATTGAGCAATACCTGCTATTCTATCCATTTCTTCAGGAGAGTAATGATCTGAGATTTGAAAGAAAAAAAAGTTATATGATGAACAATGTAAAAAAAAAGTTATATGATGAATAATATAAAATAATAAATGTGTGTGTTAACATAAAATATTCACCAGTGTTTGAGTGGTTATCTTCGATGTTTGAAAGAATGTTTTCTAGATCATCCCAATCATCGCTTGGTTGATGAATAGTAGTTTTCATTTCTTCTTCCAATATCTGTTGTGAATTCTGAAGAGACGGAAGAATGATTTCCAGATTCTCCCAATCGAAATTTGCTGGTGGTGGGGTGGGGGAATTCATTACTTTTTGCAATAATTCCAACCCCATCTCCTTTATTTGTTCTGGTGTGTATTGATCTGTGATAAATTTATAAGAAATTAAATATGACATAATGTACTAAAGCATATTGAATAAAATGTATCGATATTAAATTATAATCACCATTGTTTGCTTGTGCATCTTCAAATTTTGAAAGAGAGTTTGATAAATCAAGCCAATCAGTATTTGGATAATGTGTTGGTGAATTCATAGCCCTTTTTAATAATTGTACACCAAACTCCTTTATTTGTTCAGGGGAGAGATGATCTGAAAAAAAAGTTACTAGATGAAATTTAAAGTAGTGTTGGTTTAAAAAAGTGAGATTACCATCTTCAATATTTAAATTCAAATTCATGTAATTTAATCTATACAATTAGAATTATAATACTCACCAAAAGTAGATTTATTCATTTCCCTTTGATCGTTTGAGATTTGTGTGATATTATTTACATTGTCATTTCTTTTTTCTGAAATTTTTCCTCTCTCTACAGGATAAGTGATAGAGATAATTAGAATAAATATAGATGTATATATTTATTTATCACGGATAATGCAAGTAAACTTACCACTCCCTAATTTACATTTTTTTTCAATGGATGGGGATGATTCAAAATTTTGTTCTGTAATAAAATAAAATTCAATAAATAAAATATATAATTGTACATTAGTTGTATCGTTATTATCATGAGTAGGCTTACCATTATCTAATTTATGTTTTTTTCCATACGAGGAACACGGGTCAAAATTTTCATCTGTAATGAAAAACAATAATTTTCAATAAATAGGCACACTTTTCATATAATCACATAAATTTTAAACAAGATTGCAAGGTTACACGCACCACACATTGTCTTTCATATATACACTTGTTTGAAACTGTATGAAGTTGTATGCCCTCAATGACTCTCTCCCCTTCTGTGTGTATGTATGTACATGTCTGAGTCAAGCGATGGGGGTAGGCCTTCTGTAACCTAATCACCGCCTCTTAGATGAGAAGCTAATTAGTGTTCTCGACTTCTCGTGTGAATCAACTGACCAACATGACAATCACACAGCTCTTTAATATTGGAGATTTTGATATATCATATGATTCACAATATGACCGAATCAAGTTTAAATACTTGGATTCGTGGATTCCATTTTCTATTCATAGCTTCTTAATGTTTTTACAATCATTAAGATTCAGATTTCCTGAAACAAATGATGAACTTTCGTTCACGATAAGACAGTTTCCATCTGCAATTGAAGTATTTCGTCTCAACGGAAGTTATGTTATAATGTTTCTTAACTCGACTCATCCATCAAGAATGGTTATAGATGCCACGACAGTGAAAATTCTTACAACACATGTGTTATTGGAGAGAGTTGTTAACTTACAGAAAGGTGATAGCCTACAGCTTCCTGGAGAATATGGAGAAACATCTGAAAGATCTTATTTTTAAAATAAAGAGGTGTATAGAATTAAGAATTAGGAATTTTCTATAATACACATTTACTTTTAAAATGTTCAATTTCTTTTTTTTAAATTAATGTATTAATATTCAGTGTTGGTGAATTCATTGTAATATATAGATAGAAAATGTCTTTTTAATGTAATATACTTTTAAGATGATTTTCAGTGTTGGTGAATTCATTGTAATATATAGATAGAAAATGTCTTTTTAATGTAATATACTTTTAAGTTGATTTAGAAAATTTCTTTAGCATTAAGTAGCTGGATCTTCTGTGAGAAAATAATAAAATATATTCGCCTCCTCTGATCACTAACTTGTTTAAAGTCAAATTGGCGGTCATAGGAGGTGTATGTTATTTTATTAAATCTGCTCTGCACAGCACCTCTTGGACTCTAAGAAGATGGAAGGATGGACGGAAGAAGCCTACATTATATCTTAAATAATATTATTTCATATAAACTTTATTTAAAAATATTTTTAGAACAGTATACCCTCCTCTGTGTATTCTATCGTTTTCTATATGGTACATTTAGAAAGAAAATTTAATTGTGTGAACTATGATATTTATTTAATTAATACTAATTCTATGTATAGCAGATTGAAATCATAACGAATGGAAAAAAAAAATTACTAGCCTTTTCAACCCGTCTATATTATAATAATAACATTTGAATTTTTTTAGAACAGTATACCCCACCTCTGCTCATTCTATCGTTTTCTATATGGTGCGTTTAGAAAGAAAATTTAATTGGGTGAACTATGTCAATTTGTGTTGGCTCCATATACTAAGCAGTTCTATTTCATTTCTATTTATTTAATTAATACTAATTCTATGTATATCACATTGAAATCATATTAATTGGAAAAAATATATTACTACCCTTTTCAAATAAATCATTACTCATCTGTCACACACTCCTTTTTTTTCTATATAACAAATAAATTCACAATTACACATCTTAGATATTACACCAAACTTTCATATATATATTTCATCAACACATTTATTACACCTGTCAAACTATCCTTTTTTCTATGTAACAATTTAACACAGAATTATATAAAAACCATCCTTTTCACTCATCAATCTCCCCACCTGTCAATCTCACCCCTCGATCACCCCACGCGAATATGCTAATTATAGCCATGCAACATTACCACGTCCTAATTATAGCCTTGCAAGAATACCACGTGTAATCAATACCCTGAACCTCCACTACTACCATCCCTCATAGCTACATCATGTGATATTTCACTATCTTCACATGAGTATTTTTCTGTCACCTCTATTCCATGTTTTAGTTCATCGCATTGACGCTAAGTGTTGAGGACATTTCGTGGTTTTCTCATTTTTTTAAATTCTCCGTTCTAGATTCTTTCTCAGTTTTAGGATTTTCCGTTTTAGGAGTTTCTGTTTTGTCAAACTCATATAGGAAATGTGTTTGTTGAGGCATAAGATTCAATCATAAAAGATATTTTTTTAAATTAAATTAAGTTTGATTTTTGATAAATTTGTTTTCAGTAAATTTATCTTTCGGCTAATTGTATTTGAAAATTAGGAATTAGGCAAACTTGTATTCGGAGAATCCGGTTCGGCCAGTTAGTTTTCTGCAAATTTGATTACGGCGAACTCGTTTTCTTAAAATCAGCCTAGACTCCTAACTGCAAAGGCTCACCGTTGTATTTGAAATATTCTTAACTTTGAAGAGATGCTTTAATAAGTTGTAACGTAAATGAGAACTGGGGAAGAACCTGGGTAAAAAATGAATCCAATCAGAATATATTTTTACTACAGAGAGAATTATGTATACTTGTATAGTGTACAACCTTCAGATCGGATTGTTTTTTTGAAGTTAATTATCTGTAATGGAAATTTGATTTTTTTTTTGCTCACTTAGAACACAGGATGTGTTAATGAAATTAAGTCATTTAATCTCGTATTCATCTTGGATCATATGTACCCTCTGTAGTAGGGGAGATTTGGCTCTAAGATCATCATTTGTGAGAAAAAACTGTATACAAGCTGAAATTTTGTAGACCTCCCATATAGTTTGTTGATTAACAAAAAAAAGCGCCATCGATTGGACATTGGGAAACCTCATTTTCAGATCCCCGCGAATTAGTCAAAAGCGAGAATTAGTCAAAATTCAATTTTTCCAGATAAGGTCATTTTATATATCATTTTTTAGCATTTTTTTACTGATTAGATATTTAAGAGAACTTACGCCTCAAACTAAATATATAACGAGTTACACTAACATCATTAGACAAAAAAATCATATGAAATTTCAATAATAATATATGATTTCAACATTATAGATAATATGTCAAAAATATTGTTGTCATCTTTAGTTTCCTGTTCATCATCACTGATGTAGTCATCAGCTGTTGATATTACCTGCAATATACAACAACAAAATACAATTATTTCATTATAATGAATGGAACTGCACCCCAAAAATCCTTTAAATCAACATTTTTGCCATTATTACTTGTGCGTTTGATCATGAAACTCCTCGTCATTTGCCTCATGTTGAAACATAGAACACCGTACTTTCGATACGAGTATGTTTTCGAGACACTGGAGTTTTTTGTACCCAGCTTTAGAAAGAAAAAAATCGGATTCATTCTCTTTCTACAGTTAGGCCAGTTGAAAAATTTATAAATCCATGAAATAAAACTTTGAAACATATAAACAACTCTGGGTAAATAATAAATTACCTTGCATTTAGATCTATTGAATTTCATCGGTGACTTTGGTGTGATTTGGTCATCTGTCATCACCGGAGCAATAAAACCGTTTTTTAATATCTGTTCCTACTCTTTTGGCTGAATATTGAAGTCGTTGATCATGGACCATTGTATGAGTCGATAATGGCAGGCTGTGCTAATGAGATATTTTTTTTTTGGTTGGCAGAGGATTTTCTGGAGTAATGATTCACTTGCATGCCAATCAGCATACTTTTGATTTCTTCAAACTGTTAAAATTTGAACACTTTGATTTACAGGAAACGTATCAATCCTGTCTTGTTCGTGGTGTAAGAAAATAAGAACGCTTGAAGATAACCATATAGATAAAGTTAATTATCTAGAATGTAATAGAGGTGATTTCAACATTTGTTATATCTGAAATTTATTAAATTTTAGATGCTCATAAATTGCATTTTTTAACCTTTATAACGTGACATAGTATATTAAATTTGGTCGTCATTAAGTGGGTCTATTAGCCATTTATTATTTGACAGTTTCCGTGAAAGACCCTGTGTTAGAAACCGGTGTTATTGCTCCGGTGATGATAGATGACCAAATCACACCAAAGTCACCAATGAAATTCAATAGATCAAAATTCTACCATACTACTGTGGTTGGAACTGTATTGCCTTTCTGGATATAATTACTGATAAATTTAGGAAATTTAGATTGTTTTCGACGGTCAAGGGTAAAATTGGAGACAACCTTCAAGTTGATATTTTGAACCAATGGAAATTGGAGAAATGGAGGGAGGACTATCTGAGGATTGGATTTGGGTGGAGTTTTAGATGAATCTTGGGAGTATATAAATGATAGATTGAAATTTTCTACGAATATTTCTATACCAATTTAAATGCCTATACTGGAACCTACAAGGGTTGCAGGCCTGTTATAACTCTCCCTAATTTTCTGCCATACACGTTCTGCTCACGGGAATTTTTTTAAAAAGTTTAGGATCCTTTAGGCTCAGACCGGCGGAAGTCATTCCCTGTATTCCCGAGCCACGTTAAGTAACCATTGCAGAGCTTAGTCAATGAAAATCTCCGCCCAACATAGTGGTGGAGATAGGATCTTGATCGATTGACTGATTCTTGAAACTCTATAGGTCTTGACAGCAGAGATTCTATTCTTTACGGCAGAGTCATACCTTAGAAAAAGATAAGATGATTTTGAACCAGAAACTGAAACAGATTGCAGAACAGCTTCTGATGTTGATCAAAATAAAATATAATATTTATAATTATATTCAATTATATATATAATTATTATATTGATTAAAATTATATATGTCTCTAGGATTAAAACTAGGGATAGGAGAGAACCGGACGAGTTCGTACATCTTTCCTTTCAAGGCTTATAAAATCTTAACTATTCAGGATACAAGTTCGTTCTAATTCACAATCGAATCTTTTAGTATTCAACTGCTTATAACTACAAACTAAATTAGTTAAAACCTTATGGTGTCCTCTTAATATCGATTTTAATGAGATATATTCGTGAGTACCAACTTACCCGGAAGTGCGTGTGAGTTCGTACGAGCAGAGTATCACTTCGTACAGTACTAAAAAAGGGAGAAAAGAGGAAAATTTAGTAAGAATTTCATATACTTTATCGAAAATATTACAATCCTCTTGAATGTCGTTTTCTTATAATTGACTAAAGCCCTTTTGAAATAAAAAAAATCACAAAAGGCTTCATCACCGATGTCTTCCGAACTAGATTATAGAGCGTCAATTTCCATTGTAAGCATACGCTTTGTCACAGGTGAATTTGAGTTTTACTTTCTTGAAATTTGATTCTCTTTCAGTAACTCTTTTTCTAGAGTATCAGTTGTTATTATTGACCTTCATGGTTATCTGCCTCTGCTGTTGCTCTTTCTAGGAGGAGCCTTTGAGAATGGCCGAATGTTTTCAAAAGATATTCCTAAAAATGAAACATTCAATCTAGAGGGGCATGGTTGTGGCTCTCTGGATGGTGAAGTAGGTACAGGCTCGGTAGATGGTGAAGCAAGAGAAGACTCGGTGGATGGTGAAGCAAGAGAAGGTTTGGTGGATGGTGAAGCAAGAGAAGGCTCGGTGGATGGTGAAGCAAAGAAGTCTCGGTGGATGGTGAAGCAAGATAAAGCTCGGAGGATGGAGAAGCAAGAGAAGGCTCGGTGGATGGTGAAGCAAGATAAAGCTCGGTGGATGGTGAAGCAAGAGAAGGCTCGGTGGATGATGAAGCAAGAGAATGATCGGTATGGTGAAGTAGGAGAAGGCTCGATGGATGGTGAAGCAGTAGAAGGCTTGGTATGGTGAAGTAGGAGAAGGCTCGGTGAATGGTGAAGCCGGAGCAGGCTAGGTGGATTGTGAAGTAAGAGAAGGCTCGGTGGATGGTGAAGCAAAAGAAGGCTCGGTGGATGGTGAAGTAGGAGCAGGCTCGGTGGTTGCGTTGATAATTATTTGAACTTTTCTCAGCATATTCTGAAAAAGCACCGTCCAGTAATACTTCGCTGGTAAAAACTTTCTTTTCTAATTTATGCTCATCAAATTTTGAACCATTTCTGGATCTCTTTGTGGAATCTTACAGCGTCATCGGAGGAACTTTATACGATTTTGCAGCTTTACGTACTGATATTCCGTTTTTCCAGACGTTTTATGCCTGTTTCACATCATAGGAATAATACTGTTCCGTTCTTTTACGTGTATATACTCAAGACATATAGTAAAATAAATATAGAAGTGAATTCGTACATAATGGGGTGAAACCGTACAGAGGAGGATGTGCCCGTACATATTTGTACGATGACACCCCACACCGCCATTTTATTTTCAAAATGTAATACATCGGATATTAATGAGTTTTAACTAAATGTTAAAAACTAAAGAATATCCTAGTAAAAACTAGTATTCCATCTAAAGTTTTTAGATAGTAAATTGTAATTGATATGACTTAGCTCAAGTAGTGAGAAAATAACATTTTAGTGCTACCAATATAATTGATCTCTCACCGAAGGTACATTCTACACCGTCACGCGCTGAAACTTGTTTCAAACTGATTGTTATTATAATGTATAGGATCACTCAAATTTCAACGGGTTAGAACATAACAGGTGTTGAGTTATGGCCCTGTACGGATTCACACGCTGTACGAACTCACTCGGTTCTCCCCTAAATGTAACAACTCACCACGTAGGTAGGGGCAAAATCAAACAATTCAATCCTTTCTCTGTGTGTACTATAAGATCCACGCTGTATGATTGTGTGTCACACTTTTATTGAAACTGTTAATTTGTAGCAGTTCTTACTTACACTACTATTAACAAGCTTAGGGCTGGGAAAATATGATTTAAAAATCATTGATCCCAAGAATATCCTAGAAGACATGAAATGGTATTGAATACTATATTATACCGCTGGTGTAGAACGATTCAATACTGTTTAATTATCTCGTTATCTATGATTTTGAGGTATATTAATTAACACAGCCCCATTCGTAACTTTTTCTTAATCATAGATTTGACTTTTGAAAGTAAAATATAATTTTGTTAAATTAGTATATTTCATTAATATGTACTTGCATTTAAATGTAAACTTATTGTACTTTTATTGAATCCTTAAATAATGAATCTGTTTACTAAGATACTTTCAAACTTTTTAAGGAAGGGTGTAAGTAAAATAAATCAATTCCAAATATAGTATATAGTTTTTACAGGAATCTGTATAATTATTTATTCATCAAGAATAATTAAATATCAATCACTTCAATGCGTTATTCCCTGAGTATAATGCTCCTCAGTCATCTAAGTATTAGGAAGCTGCAAATTTTAAGCAGAATGTACGTATCAGTGAAGAAGACCTCTCAATAATTCATTTTAATATTAGATCACTGTATCCCAAACTAGATGAACTGAAAGCTGTTTTGTCATCATTGAATGATAGCTTTGGAGTGGTTTGCTTAAAGGCCCTTTTCCACGTACACTTATTACCTTTGCAATTCCTGTTTGTGGCACTAATGGTGCGTTCCTGTGCTGAAGAACTCGAAGAACGTTCCTTCAAGGTACGAAGTACGGTCCCTCGGTTAGCGTTCCCGTGCAACCACTTCAATGTGTACGATTCCGTGGTTTAGGAATTATTATCACTAGTTAATTAGGGATATTAATAATAACTAATTTAGTTTGGTGGGTTTAAACCGTATAATTTATTATCAATTAATCTCAAAATATGTAATATTATGACAATTATCAATTTTATTAATTTACAAATAAGAACAGGTGTTTCTCCCACCCTTTTCGTTTGTTTGTTTACGTTTGTGACGTCACGGCTGCCAAGAGGGACAGCTCGACGTACTATCTACCGTGTCGTCGAGTTCCACGAACTTGACGAACGTTCTTCATCACGGGAACGGTTGGTTCTCGTAGAACTGAGGGACGTACTTCGAGTTCTTCAGCACGGGAACGCACCATAAGTCCGCCCACTACAAGCCAAAATAGTCTTTATTGCGTGAGCGGCACTAAAGAGGAACACAATCCCGCCATATCAAGCATGTCTTGAGTTTTGAATCATGAGCAGCAGTGATGAAGAACGGTGATGTTTATAATAGCTCTTGTATAATGTCAACAGTGATGACTCAAACGTTGTTTCAATAATACGTTGTTTCAATAATTTTCAATAATTAATATGAAACTGTGGACAATCTATTTAGCCAATAGCTTAGACGAAGTCCAGCTCAATACCATACCATGGGTTTCTGTTTTTGAGATCATTTCGAATAAAGAATGTATCAATATTTCACAGATTTACTTCTAATTCCTAATGGATTTTTAAATTTATTGCCAAAATGTGAGCTTTTTAAAACTTTCGCATCTTTACTTCTGGACTTTAGAAATGAAACCGAACTTTATTGAAAAATTATTCATAGTGACATTTTTATTATGATTAGTGGAACCATTTTTAATGTGTATCAAAACCTGCCAAATGTCGATATTTGGTCAGATAAAAAATAGCTAAATAAAATTTTATACCTATTGTCGCGTTAAAACACTAGAAACTGAAAGTTAGTTCTTTCCACGGTACAGGAACATAATCGGGTATAGTACCTAGCAGACGAAACAAAAATATGACGTCACCACAACAACACATTCCTTGTTTGTGACCGAGCGGCCCATAATTCCTCGTGTTTGCATGCTAATATCGGGAAGTTTGAAGTCATTTTATAAGGGTTTCGTAGAAAAGAAAAGCGAAAATGGCGATTGAACCTCAAAGTTGAATATAAAGATATAATTCAGGAGTGTTTTTATTGTTAATTTCTTTAACTTATCTATAAAAAATAGGGTCTTGAAAATATGCTACCTAGGACTAGGAGCGTAAAGTAGTGCTAGTTAACTGCTAAATTATAGTTCCTATGAATAACAAATAAGGAAATAAAAAATGGAATACAATTTAACCTATGCCTAGTTAGTACCTAATTGATCAGAAAAAAAATTAAATTTAGAAGTGCTAAGTTTAAGTAGGTTTTCCCATGTTTCAAAGTGTGGTCAGAGTCGCCATTTCCAGTCATCCGGTGGTCATGTCAAACTATAGATTCTATCAGCTGATAATCATACCCTATGTTACTGTATCCGGGTTCTTTCTGTTCCTCTCTAGGTTATACGAGTTGTAGTGATTCTCTGGAGCTAGAAGCACGGACAAAAGTAACTTTTACAGTTAATATTTCAATATTATCACGGCAATAGCTACAGTTCAATCATAATAGTTATCTTTCATTGCGGAAAGACTAGTTACGTAGAACGCATGGAATTAGTATTTATTTTGATTTTGTTTGAATATGGTTTATTCTTCCATTATATCGAATTTCATAACCTTTACAATCTTGTCGGAACTCGAAACTTATTTTTAATACCTACCTAATTTTTCTTCAAACCATTAATTTTGTCATTCACTACCGCATTAATCTAGATTCTAGAGATCCTAGCTATTTGAGCAGTCACCAGTGTTTGTGTTATTAGTTAGAAGTTGACGGTAATACGCACCCTTTTCCAAAAACCAAGTAAGTTTATTAATTTTGTCCAGGTTAACTAATTGTTTTCTGAAGGGTGTGTGTTTGCTAAATTTATACCTAGTTCGAAATTTCTATATACCTAGCAGTCTATAATTAGAGTTTCTTAAATTTATAATTATTTTAGGTACTTTGTGAGTGCAAATTTGGTTAGCTTATTTAGTATTCGCATTTTCATAGTTTATTTAATGTTTACATTTGCATAGGCTGTCTAGTTTTTATTGATTGCCTAGTCTATGTACATTGATTGCCTAGTCTACATATGGAAATTGATTGCCCAGTCTACATGTTTAGATTGATTGCCCAGTTTACATGTTTAGATTGATTGCCCAGTTTACATGTTTAGATTGATTGCCCAGTTTACATGTGTAGATTGATTGCCCAGTCTACATGTGTAGATTGATTGCCCAGTCTACATGTGTAGATTGATTGCCCAGTCTACATGATGTGTAGATTGATTGCCCAGTCTACATGATGTGTAGATTGATTGCCCAGTCTACATGATGTGTAGATTGATTGGCCAGTCTACATGATGTGTAGATTGATTGGCCAGTCTACATGATGTGTAGGTTGATTGCCCAGTCTACATGATGTGTAGATTGATTGCCCAGTCTACATGATGTGTAGGTTGATTGCCCAGTCTACATGATGTGTATAGATTGATTGCCCAGTCTACATGATGTGTATAGATTGATTGCCCAGTCTACATGATGTGTGTAGATTGATTGCCCAGTCTACATGATGTGTGTAGATTGATTGCCCAGTCTACATGATGTGTGTAGATTGATTGCCCAGTCTACATGATGTGTGTAGATTAATTGCCCAGTCTACATGATGTGTATAGATTGATTGCCCAGTCTACATGATGTGTATAGATTGATTGCCCAGTCTACATGATGTGTATAGATTGATTGCCCAGTCTACATGATGTGTATAGATTGATTGCCCAGTCTACATGATGTGTATAGATTGATTGCCCAGTCTACATGATGTGTATAGATTGATTGCCCAGTCTACATGATGTGTATAGATTGATTGCCCAGTCTACATGATGTGTATAGATTGATTGCCCAGTCTACATGATGTGTATAGATTGATTGCCCAGTCTACATGATGTGTATAGATTGATTGCCCAGTCTACATGATGTGTATAGATTGATTGCCCAGTCTACATGATGTGTATAGATTGATTGCCCAGTCTACATGATGTGTATAGATTGATTGCCCAGTCTACATGATGTGTATAGATTGATTGCCCAGTCTACATGGTGTGTATAGATTGATTGCCCAGTCTACATGGTGTGTATAGATTGATTGCCCAGTCTACATGGTGTGTATAGATTGATTGCCCAGTCTACATGGTGTGTATAGATTGATTGCCCAGTCTACATGATGTGTATAGATTGATTGCCCAGTCTACATGGTGTGTATAGATTGATTGCCCAGTCTACATGGTGTGTATAGATTGATTGCCCAGTCTACATGGTGTGTATAGATTGATTGCCCAGTCTACATGGTGTGTATAGATTGATTGCCCAGTCTACATGGTGTGTATAGATTGATTGCCCAGTCTACATGGTGTGTATAGATTGATTGCCCAGTCTACATGGTGTGTATAGATTGATTGCCCAGTCTACATGGTGTGTATAGATTGATTGCCCAGTCTACATGGTGTGTATAGATTGATTGCCCAGTCTACATGGTGTGTATAGATTGATTGCCCAGTCTATATGGTGTGTATAGATTGATTGCCCAGTCTACATGGTGTGTATAGATTGATTGCCCAGTCTATATGGTGTGTATAGATTGAATGCCCAGTCTATATGGTGTGTATAGATTGATTGTCCAGTCTATATGATGTGTGTAGATTGATTGTCCAGTCTATATGATGTGTGTAGATTGATTGTCCAGTCTATATGATGTGTATAGATTGATTGTCCAGTCTATATGATGTGTATAGATTGATTGTCCAGTCTACATTTAGTGTCAATTTCAGCGGTCGATTTATATCTAGTTTTCATTGTATACCTATAGTATTTGTATATTGCTACCATTTTTGTAATATTTGTTTTTTCTATTGTCGCCAGGTCACAAAATTAAAAGATACAGTTGTACATGATGTATTTACTATAGCTAAAGTACCAGGACACCTATACTTCTTTACATTACTACTCTGTACTAGTCTTAAAGAAATTCCTGCACATTAATTAAATTGTTTAATTTTTAATAACTACGGAATTATACTTTATACATTTGTGCCTAAATTCCTTTCGATATTATCTGCAGATAAGAAAAAAAAATCACTTAGAGTTGTAATTTTTTTAGCCTCTTATTGTCTAGGTATATGCTTTATTAACTGTTTTATTACATTGTATACATGCTTCATCCATTCGTAAATAGCCACCGACTTACGTTATATTGACTTCTCAATAGTCCGACGCCCCATTAGTCCGACGCCCCAATCAATAGTCCGACAGTTCCATCTCTCTGTGTTATTTTATTTTTTGATTAAAATAAAAAATATGATAAATAGGTATGCTCAATAACTATTCTAAATAATAAATTTATTTTTCATTTCTTTAATTTTTAAAATTTTATATTACTCTTTTATTTTACTTTATTTCTAATAGTAATTTAATATGCAATCAATCACTTTATTTAATCATTTAATATAGTTTGTTGTATCCGCTAGTTTGTTGTACTGCACGCTTCATGATTGTTTAATGACCTGGCAGGGGGATTCGGGGGCGGCACGCCCCCCGATATACATATATTTTATGTTAAATCAGTAATAAACTACAAAAGTATCGGACTAATGGGGCGTCGGACTAATGAATAGTAACCGGACCACGCAGGTTAATTGTGGTCCTTTAATTTTTAATTGCGGCCCTCTTTTAAATTGATAGTCTTTAAAACATCCTGAACCGAAATTACATTAAAATGTTGCATATATACCTATAATTTATTACTTTAAGTTTTTAACGAATGTTTTGAAGCTATGATGCTTCTCTTGTTAGGGTCCGTAGTTATAGTTAATATGCTGTAGTTTACCTGCTTGACCCCAGATATATATAGTGAGTGACAATTTTTGTAGATTGCCTTAGAAGCGAAAGCTTAATTAGAGCTTTTTATTTATTGTTTTTAAAGTTCTTTTTAAATATTATCTCATTATGGAATTTTCTGATAATCTCCTTGAGGTATACTAACAACTTAAACCTTTGACTTATAAGTTTAATAATCTTTTTCAGGTTTTGCGCTATGAGAAGAAGAGAACATTTACGAATAATTTTCTATACAGCTGGATGCTCAAGGTTAGTGTTAAACGGTTAATGTTAATTACTTATCGCCATTCTTGTTCATTCTGGAGTGTTCCAGAGGTGTCAACTTATGAGATGTCCACCTCCATCGGCCGTTAACTTAAGCATTCAGTTCGCCATTTGCATTTGGCGCGTTAACATGTGTGTTTTTTCCTGCTCCCCTAGGCTTAAAGTCTAGTTGTGCGTGCACAGTGTTTGTGATCGATTAAATTCGGTTTTCATTCAAGCCTAGATGTTCTCGTATACAGATAAGTGTTTTTATTATAGCTTTTCTTTTAGTTCTATAGGATATACAATTTTAGCCACTTTTGCTCGTTATTATAAATTTTAAAAAATTACCTATCTTGCGTGGTACTTGAAAACAGGTCTTGCTGATAGTTTTCAAGTGAGTCAGTTAACTACTAACTAGTTATAGGTTATATGCCTATAGAAGACAAACCCTAGAAATTCGTGACTAGGGTAAATCTAGTTAGTTAGTTCGAAGCCGGTATTTCGAGACCGTGCTTACACTGCAAATATACGCTATATCGTGTATAACTAACTAACTTACTTGATAGTTTCGTCCCAAATTTACGGTGACTACTAACAAGTTAACTACTAACTAGCTATAGGCTTAGCTATGCCTATAGAGTCTCTTTCCAAATTTCACATTGTGAAATTCTTCTCTACTAATAGAAATTATAGACAGGGGAATTTCGATAACCCCCTGCTAGGATTGATGACTAAAACTCTAAGAATTCGTGACTAGAGTTACTAGTTAGAATAGATAAAGCCGGAAATTCGTGACCGTGCTTAAACTGGATATTTCAAAAATACGATATGGTCACATAGGTAAATTGCGGCTCCCAAATTACATTGAAATGTTGTATTGATATCAAAAGAAGCGCGGTGAATGATATAATTTATTATATTATTTTTTATCGTGTGTTTTGAAACCATGATGTTTCTTTTGTTAGAGGCCGCAGTTAGTTAGCGTGCCGCAATTTACCTGCTTGACCCTATACCTAGTAACTATTTAACTCTCTTAAAATTGTCGTCACAAATTGGTGACTACCAGTTTACTACTAACTAGCTATAGGCTTTGCTATGCCAATAGAGTCTCTTTCCAAATTTCATTCAGTGAAATTCATCTCTAATAAGAGAAAAATTATAGACAGGGGAATTTCGATAACCCCCTGCTAGGTTTGATGACTAAAACCCTAAGAATTCGTGACTAGGGTACTAGTTAGCTAGTTCAAGCCGGAAATTCGTGACCGTGCTTTACTGGATTGAACAAATATACACTATATATCGTATAATACTATAACTTTCTTGAACTTCCTTATTATATTATATGGTAACTTTACATATGTGCAATAATACTCAAAATAAAAAATTCTGACGGGTACAAAGTGGCGTAAATTGTAAATAATACTTGTTTGTAATCATTGCCTAGGGTCCCACAGGTAAATTGCGGTCCAATTGCAGTCTTTGCAAGAACTTTTCTAAAACTTTTTGATTCGAATTTTTATTGAAATTTATTCAGATATGTGAAGTAGCGGAATGCATTCTATATTTTATTATTGTTTGAAGCTATGATATTTCTGTGGTTAGAGGACACAGTTAGTGTACAGCAATTTACCTTCTTTACCCTATCTAACTTATAATTGGTAGCTACTTCAAAATTGATATTGCTACTAGTGCTATGTATTCCATTCAAGAAGCACCATGAATTTATGGATACAATTAATAATAATCCAGTTAACTACTAACTAGTTATAGGTTATATGCCTATAGTCTCTTTCCAATAATTTCACATCGTGAAATTTTCTCTGATTCAGAGATATATAGACAGGGGAAATTCGATAAACCCCTGCTGGACCGAAGACAAACCCTAGAAATTCGTGACTAGGGTAAATCTAGTTAGTTAGTCTGAAGCCGGTATTTCGAGACCGTGCTTTCACTGGAAATATCAAATATACGCTACGCTATATTGTGTATAATTTTTCAACTCTTTATAATAATTTCGTCGCAAATTCATGGTGACTACTAACTAGCTACGGGCTATATGCCTATTGAGTCTCCTTCCATATAAACTCGCATTATGAAATTTTTCTGTTTCAGAACAATTTGAGAGGGGATTTCGATATTCACTACTATGATTGAAGACAGTCTCTATGAATTTTTAGCTAGGGCAACTAATTAGCTATTTTAGCCGGGAATATGTGACCCGAGCTTGTACTGGCTTCATCTAAGGTACACTAGACATATCGTGTAACTTGAACTTTAGTCTCAAGTACCAATATTTAATTTCTTAACAAATACAGACTGTTAATACCACTACAGATATGTTTTGCAATTGCATATCCAAGTCTGGTTCTTCAATAAAGATTTTGCTGGAAGCCAGTTAACTTACTAGTTATATGCTAATGCCTACAGTCTCTTCCCAAATGAATTTGTAATGTTAAGTTTTTCTCTGATTCAGAGAATTAACAGGGGAATTTCGATAACCTCCTGCTAGGATTCAAGACTGTTCATAGTTTTTCTAGTAGGCCAGTTTACTATGTGTCGCAATATACCTACTTTACCCTAATTACCTATATTCCTCGATACGTTCTTCTGCGACTCGGGAATTGACGAAGAGTTGAAGACTGTTGAATACGTTGTTGCACTAGGGCAACAACTAGTTCAACCGGAAATTTGGTACACATAGTTACATAAAACCTGTATTTCCAAATTATTTCTTATTTTGGAAATTCAAAAATTAATGTCTATAGGTATGAAGATTGGTCATAGAGAATAATAATAATTTTCGGTTCATTTTTCTCATTCATATAAGACGTGGAGGACTTCATTTATTTATAAATTTATCTAAAGCCATCGAATCTGCATATCCATTATTAACGTTATTTATTAGAACATTGAAGAACTGTAGTTGGTTCAATGGAATAAATTTGTCTCGTGGCCTCTATTGATTTTGAAGATGATTACTTTTCTGTCCATATAGAGAATAATACCGTAGATATTAGAAATTGGAAAACATTTCTAACTTAAGTTTAGAGCTAAAGGCTCTACTTGTGAATCATGCAACTTACTTAAGTCATGAATTCTATATTGGCAAAATTAAGAACTGAAAGTTACTTGTCTATGTACTATTTAATTTACTTAATTGATAGATGAATTCGCATATGAATGGACTGTTGCAGAGAGAGAGAGCACTGTTGTTATTAGTAATGAAAGAAATTTTATTTTATTTATTCCTAATCATTAGAAAGAAATGATTTTTAATTGATGCAACAAATTTGAGCAAAATTCTATTAATTGTGACTTTTTAATTTTTTATCAAACTGTTGACTCTCTGCCATCCACCAGTTTAATGGTGAGTTTTATTCTTTATAATTTTAGAACGTCTTAAAATTAATGCTCTCAAAATTGTCAATGGTAACTTACAAAAGAATAGAAATTGATGATGATTATCCAGCTTAAAGTATTTAGACACCCTTTCATTACTATAGTTTCGTAAGCGTTGAAGGTATTTTTGGTTTCAAGCTTTCGATTAAAAAGATTTCTATTCATCATCAGGAGAAGTGTGGAAAACGTGGCCTTCAACTCTGAGTTTATATAACCTCTGATAATATGGATTTCCAGTTGAATATGAATCTTTTCAATCAGTTTAGTAAGCATAAACCATGATTCTCAAAGTATTGTAATTAGCTACCACTGATGCATCAACTTGAAGAATGTACATTTCTTATAAATATATTAAATTTTATTTAAAATAGATGGGATTATATATGCTAAGACTCTACCTCCCACATTAATGTTCTAGAACTGAAGGCCATTTTAATCCGGTTGGCAGGGCCTTTTCAAATGACATTTAGTTTGTCCACATCAAAATATTTACTATCAAGACTACAAATATTCAGCCATGCTCTCGTATTAGTTAAAGATTTTGACAACGTCTGTTAGAAGACTTATTTTTCTGTGAAAAAATATACTTTTATCAAAACGTTCATGCTGATAAAGTAAGTTGGTATTTTGATGGGATTACCGAATAGTAGCTGATATCAAACGTTTAAGTATCATGAGGCTTTATAAAATTTAGGAAGACCAAGTGCAACAGTGTTCATTACCCCTTTTGCGGTACAAAATCAGTATCAGGTGTTTTTAGTGCAGAATTTCCGCCAAACCTCTATAAACAACATAGCTAGATCACAAGTGGTATATTTCTTGAGTAGACAGAAAATTGATCCCATGCAATTTAATGATGTAAATTATTAATATAAAGTTTTCTTATAATACTGGATTATCTATAGTGAAATCGCTTGCAGTAAAGAGTGTTAGTTATTGAATTAGTGCAGGTATCCTGGATACCAATTAAAATAAAAATTAAATAAGACTAACCACTCCCATGTACAAATGATCTTGGAAGTTTCTTCTGTTTTGAATTTTGAAAAATTATTTCCCTCTGGAAAGTATTGCTTTTAGAATTTCAACCTTTTAATTAATGAGATACGGTACAAGCTCGATGATCTATACATCAAGTTCCAACTTTCAAAGTTATGGATGTATAAAGATTTTGTATCATGAAAGAGACTATTTCAATTACTTTATACACCACGTGTGGGAAATAATGAATTCCTGATTAAATGAGGTATTTTAATGTCAATTCAAATTCTGTCTATATTTAACCTTCAAAGAGTACATGGATTAGATCTCGTGGAGAGTCTAATCAACTCTGTAAGTTTCCGAAAATCATACAAACAGTACCTATCTATTTCAAAAATAGGTAGACGGATTGAAGCAATTGTGGAAGAGGCAGGAATCGACATTGCTAAGTTTAATCTCTGCACTTGTGCAGCAGCTGCCTGTTCTTTCTTGAACCATAATATTACCATTGACTATAATCAAGGTCGCAGGGTGGGTCAACGTTACAATTTTCTAATGCTCTTATCTTAAATTCATACTTGAAAATTGGTTGGTCTCATCTTTTGCTGCGTTCTTTAAAATCTCATAAGTTGGCACCTCTGGAACACTCCAGAATGAACAAGAATGGCGATAAGTAATTGAACAGTTACCCAAGGCTTACCTGTAAGGTGAAGGGTGACTTTAATTACTTCGGAAGCCATTCTTGTTCATTTTTCTGGAGTGTTCTTTCCCGCCCGGAGCGCTCCCGCCCGAACACTCCAGAAATACACAACAAAAGATTCGATCTTTGAATACTGAATGCTTAAGTTAACGGCCGATGCAGGTGGACATCTCATAAGTTGGCACCTCTGGAACACTCCAGAAAAATGAACAAGAATGGCTTCCGAAGTAATTGAAGTCACCCTTCACCTTACAGGTAAGCCTTGGGTAACTGTTCAATTCTTTAACATTATATTCACTTAATTTGTTTTCATTGTAATTTTAGCTTGTAACTCTCCTACCAAATTCACAGTTTTGATTTGTGCAGGTAACTAAGAAATTTCTTTCTTTCTGGGTAACAAAGAAACTATGATGTATATCAATTACTTCATTAAATTCGTATTTATTTATAAGTCCCCCCCCAGGTATTCTATCCTAAAGCTGTTTATGGTGAATGGAATAGAAATGGGGTTTCTTTTGGCCTCTAACTGTTGTAATTTGGATTATTAGGGGAGAAACAGGAGCATTCGGTCAGTTTTTGTTTAAAAACTGAATAATTCGTAATCTAATTAGAATTTTACTATTTAAATACTATTTAGTATTTAAATACTATTAAATTTACTATTTAAAATCATTTTACTTCAATTTGTATTGAGACTGTTTTACAGTTTAAAGCTTCATTCGAAAGTTGTAACTTATAAGACAAAATGTAAGAGGGATTCAAGTGTCCGAATGCTCCTTCCTAGAGGGAGACGTCGTACAAGCTGTGAGAATGATTCGGATATACCTTACCATAAAAATGGTTAAAACATTGGAAATTTGGGTAATTAAACGATAGTAATGAATTCGGATCTAATAATTTAATTGAAATGAACCACAACTTTCTATTCACAATAATATTAAATCTTATTTAATTGGGTCCTTTTTATATCTTTCTAAGTGACTGGATTCACGAAAAAGCTTTCCTGTATCTAAGAGCTTTGTCACCGACGGTGGTATGTGACTTTGATCATGGAGTTCTTGCCGCTTTTTCGAGTCTCTTGTATTAAATTTGCTTTTGACGTCAGCGATATGGCCTTTGGTTCCGAAGCAGACGTTAAACACCTACCAAAATTAACATTGATTATTTATTGATAACTTTATATTAAATAAATTATCATATTCATAAAAATGTAAGATTTTCATTTTGCATTTTTGAGAGTTTTTACCGAAAGACGCTATGCAACTGTCATGAATTGAAGAAAGGAGCAAAGTATTTTTCGTAACTAACTGTTAAAATTGGATGATGACCATGTCTTCTTTTCATTGAAATTCACTGTCTTGTAGGATTGTAAAATATGGGGATAACAATAAAGTCTTGTAGATTGTTCATTAATTTACTTTGCCACAAGTTTTCGCTACCTGTTTGTTCATTTTCCTCTTTCGTCCACGATTGTTTGTTTCTCTTTCCGTAACATTCCATTAAAGACAATTTATTCACAGGTGTATGTCTCTTTACAAACTGACTGCTAGATCTATAATTAGGTCCTTTGTATTTATTTTCCGTTTGACGCTTGAAACCATTATATTCGCATCAAACCTATTATTCAGTAAGTTATAAACTAATATTTTGTTATAAAATTTGTTTTCAGTTTAATGAAGAGAGAATTTGCTAGGTGGAACTCGAAAGACGAGTACCTCTTGCACTACCTACTACCCTCAAAAGAAAGCTGAGGAATAAACGACAGTAGTGCAAATCTCCCTTTTCTTAATTGGTAAGGACAAATTTAAATTAATTCCATGCTTATCGTTTATTGTGGCTACATAACCCTATGGTTATGCTCTTCAACTACCTACAACCTCTTATATTTTTGTGTCCGGTATAATTCATTTACTATCACCTCTTATTTTTCCTCTTCTATCTGTGAGTGCTGCCAGCGGTGCTGGTGACCCTTTTCGTCACATTACTTGGTAAAGGCTCGTTTACACGAGACTAGTTTACTCTCTGCTAGCTGGCGAGTTTACAAGCTACTGGTAAACTTGCCCCATTTTTTCATGTTGACTAGTTGAAAAGAATATGAATCATCATCACTGTCTCACTTGCCAGCTAGCAGCAAGTAATTACTAATTAGCCTTAAGTGACTGCATTCACGATGCAGCTTTTCTTCATCCATGAGCGTTGTCTCTGACTAGTGGTAGGTTATTCTTTCATGGAGTCTCTTTCCTTTCTAACGCTACTTCAAGTCCCATATATATTAAATTTCTTTTCAAAATCAGCGATATGGCATAAAAACTTCAAATTAAATTAATTGGTAATTGTTAATTATTTTGTTCAATGCATGTTGGCCTTCAAAACGTATGTTTTTTTTTGGAAAAACTGAATCTTTAAATACTGACTGTTCATATCCACTCCATGGTGATAGCAGTCATTTATTTGTTTGTATCAAAATTTGCAAATATTTTAGAGTACTGGTAATATTTAGTTAAACTTTTATACAGTTACTTGTATACAATTTTTTAACTTCTATTGGTCGTTCTGTAGAAAGTAGTTCGTTATCGTTTCATCAACTAATGTTGCACTGTTAAAATGAGTTATGCCGTCTTTCTGAATAGATAACTCTTCTACTAAATCTTTACTGCTAACATTTTCCAATTACTAAAATTTCCAATCACCTTCAATTGTAACAAAAATAAGAACTTAACACTAGTGAGACTTACACTGAACGATCTTGTTTAATTGTGTAACTTTAGTTTTGTTCTGTTTGAAGGCTAGAAATCATAAATGGTCAATTTAAATGAATAAAGAAAATTGATGAAAGGGTTCATTCTTGATTACTTGTTTCGTTAAAATTTAGTCATATATAAATAAAAGATATAGGAATATAGGGATACTTATAATTGAAGTAATGCGCATTTTGTTGGTCTAGTATGCATTTTTGAACTGTAGCCTTCTTTTCCTTAGCCTAATTCGGATTTCCTGACTTTTTTAATCTTTAAACTAAAAAACTTTTAAACTCTTAACATTTATTGAAAATACAAATGGCATAATTGATACAATATTTAACCTAGATAATAGATTACTGCAACGGTTCTAGGACTTTTGCCCGGCGGATTTTTGCCCGGCGGAATGTTGCTCGGCGGAATGTTCCTCGTGGATTATATATTTCTATTTTTAAATTGGTAAATTGTAAATTTAAAGTTTAAAATGTGAGATGCAATTTACATAAATATGAATCAATTTAATGTAACTTTAACATATTGTACTTTAACAAGTTTTATTTAACTAATGTTAAATAGCCACGAAATTGAAAATTAAAATAAATTTACTTAGAATCTTACAAAACATCTTTTAATTCAACTTTTATACATATATTCTGACAGTCTTGTAGAATTCACATATTAAGGTTAACCTAACTAACAATAATTCAACATTTTCGATAATTTAAGAACTATATAATTGTTGCAATTTAACAGTTATTATAAATGGTATTCATGATAACTGCAGGTAGGTAACAATAAAAGGTGTCAGTTCTACAAATTTATGTTTGTTATACGACTTGAAAAAGTTGGACAAAGCGTTTCTTTTATAATCAGTTGATTCTTGAAGTTTCTCAATTAGTACAGCTATTGTCATATCCCTTTCACAATATTGACACAATGGGGTCGATAATATAAAGTTCTCGTGGAAAAGACATCATTATTAAAAAAATATTAATCATTAATGAAATTATTAAATCATTAATGAAATTATTAAACATATTAACTTATTAATATAAGTCATAGTTCGTCACGAAGTAGTAGGTGAAGGAAGCCGTAAATGAATTGCAAACACCAGTTGAAAAAATAAGTTACAATATTTTAAAAATAGCAAATAATATAGTATTTTCTCAAACTAAACCACTGCCAAAATTTATTACAGTTAAATTTATATGGTGTTCTTTAATTATTTTCAGTAAATTCGAATTCATTTTATTTTCAATTTCGTGGCTATTTAACATTAGTTAAATAAAACTTGTTAAAGTTACATTAAATTGATTCATATTTATGTAAATTGCATCTCGCATTTTAAACTTTTAATTTACAATTTAAAAATAGAAATATATAATCCACGGGGAACATTCCGCCGGGCAAAAATCCACCCTGGCAAAAATCCTGTCACCTACTGCAACATGTAACTTGCCGCTCCAATGGGAGTTTGTACAATATTACATTCACCCTTGTGATATTTGTTTTTGAACATATAAATAAAAATGAATCAGTATAGTACATTGTTCAGTATGTTCAACTTCTTGCCTTCCTTCTATTTTTTTTTTTTTAATTTACAGTTTCGTTCTTTGTATCTCCTTTGACAACAACGTTTAAGAAATAAATCGACTAAAATTAATTATATTATTCATTTTCGACGTCAATATGTTCTACCCTTTTTCAGTACAATTTATGTTTCCATAGAACTATAACTTTATTGTAAAAAAGACCAATATTTAGTTGGAAGAAATTATTAAAATCCAACTATCTATTTTGTAGAATTATTTAGTTTCGTTTATTTTAATTCGGCTTTTTACAATTAGTTTGTAATATACCTAGTCCTTTGAATGTAGCATAGATTATAGTAAGTATTCTACGGATTGGAATTAGACTTTATCTATCAGTCTCAAATTAATGGAAGATAAATGCAGTGTTTTAAAGAAAATGTTTCTAATGCTAAATATCTAATTAACCCTATACTTGTAAATTCAAAAAATAGTTCTGTTGTGCCTATCCTGTTCAGATGAACCAAATATCTTTAAGTATTAAATTTTTTTCACTCATTTTAAATTCTTCTTTTAAAAAAGTCACTAATAGCAAAAACTGATATTTGTAAGTGTCACTCCTCTTATTCCTTTGCTGAAATATTTTGTAAAAAATTTCAAATTCGAAACACACTCTGATCACTAACGATTTTAATCTATGCGTTCTAGTTTCCTTTAATATTGTTTTCTACCAATTCTTGTTTCTACCTTGCCACTCGAATGTGGATAACTTTAACATCAAATTCACATAGTTCATGGTGAATGGAAGAGAAGGGGCATGGCATCCTTTGGGCCCTGAACTGTTGGAATTTGGATTATGTATTGTCTTTTTTCATTTTACCATGTTTACCATTTTTAACGCTACTCGCAGTTTTAGAGGATAACGCTAGGGTTATGCTCCTCAGCTAAGAGGTCTTAGATTTTGTATTAGGTAGGCTCGTAGGCTTAATTTACTATCACCTCTTCATTTTCCTCTTCCATCCGTGAGTGCAGCCACCGGTGCTTGGGTCCATTTTCGTCACATTCCTTGTTAGTGACTGCATTCACGAAGTAGCTTTTCTGCATCCATGAGCATTATCACCGACGGTGGTGAGTGACTTTGTTCATGGAGCCCCTTTCCTTTCTGATTGCTTCTTCCAGTCCCTTGTACTTAATTTATTTTTGACATATGCGATATGGCCTTTGGTTCCGAAGCAGACGTTAAGCCCCTACTAAATTAATTAATTAATCACATAGTTCAGAATTTAGATATCTCTCGTCATGTAATCTAATTTGGTAGTTTAGACTCTCCTTTAACTAGGACGTTCAGGCATCTATCTGCTCGTACGATGCTGAAAAACTCTAGGTTCGAAGCAAATGTTTAATTCAAATTTTCTTATAAAATCATATGGTGTAATTTATTTATTGTGGAACAGTTCTCATTTTGAATAAAATATACAAATTACTTGGCTATTATCAAATTATTTTATAGTAGCATGAAGTTAAAAAAATACATCTGTTTTACTAGTTAAGCGTACTCGATTCACCCGGTGGCCTCTTCTACTCATAGAATTCACATCATCATCTCTGTGGGGAGGCTTCCTGCGTGTGGTCGGTTTTAATAACTTCTTTTAAAATATTTCTAAGTAAATATCAGAGAGCATTTAATTTATTCGGTTTCAAATTATTTCAGATTCTAATTACTTCTCACCACTGCAGTCCTACCAGTAAAGTTATCACCAGTGCTATCTGACCTCTTCTCACCAGTGCTCATCTGACCTTCTCTTCTCACCAGTTAATATCACCGGAAAGAAGTTAGGTTTCATCCCCCAATGTGCTTCATCTGCACTTACCGTTATACCAGTCTATATGATCCATCTTTTTTAATTTAAGTTTCTTAACTCATCTATGATATCAATTCTATGATTTCAATTTTACGTCTCTTAATTTGTAACGAAATTTCTCTGCGAAAATTAAGGACATAAAATAACGAACTTAATTGTATATATTTGCACGTAACGTAGAAGATATTAATTTTTTATTCATTACTGCTGTAATTATGTATTTTTATTGCTATCTTTGAAAAACCTAATAGTATGTAATATAGCAATATTTTATATTGTAGGTTCATGTTCTTTATAGTTTTATACAACCCTAAATTTTTTTTATTTTATATGATTGGCACTTCTGTGAAGTAGTTATTACTACTATTTAGATATTCATTTAAAAAAAATATAAATACAATTTAAATATTGTTTACCTTGTCAACCTTTACATATATAGATTAACTTTTATAACTAGAAATAATTGTATCAAATTGACGAAACTTCCATTTTAAACTCTTTAGTTGACATGCATTTTAGTTTATTCCAATCATAGCACGAACTGAGCAATTTCATTTTCTTCGATTATCATTTTCTTAATGATTTAATTGTCAGCATTGGCCATATTACTTTATTTACTAGTAAGGTAATTATTTCAAATGAAGGCTCCTTTAAAAGTTCATATTTTCCATTCCACCAAAACTGCAATAACTCCAATGTTCTTAGAGAAATTTTCCCTTAGATTATCTCTTGAAAGACGTAGACTCTTTTATCTTTTTTCCTATATACTTAGCGATGTTGCGTTTAATTGAGAAATAAAAGATAGATAACATCATTCATTTTCATACACATCAAAGTTTACTGTAATGTAATTTTTGTAAAATATAAGCATAGCTGCAATTGGAAATTTACGAAATTAAAATAAGCAAAGATTTTTAGATTTATGATATAACTGCTTGTGAATTAGGCGTAAAATTTTAAACTGAAAATAAAAAATTAAAGCACCCAATGCAATAAAAAATTCCATCAAATTACTGCATTTAAAGTCTTCAAATTAAATGGATTAAGCTATAACTTGGTAATAGTTTTATTTTATTCAGTAACCTAAAATAATTGTTCAATCAAATATCTTTAATAAAAGATAAACAGTAATGTTGTTTACTTATTTTATAAGTAGTAATAAAATGTAGAAAAACAATTTGAATTTAATTTGATGATAATTGTTATTAAATTAAAACAGGATAAATAATTGAAATTCTTCGTAATTCCATTAGAATAATTTTAATAATTTTCACAATTTTACCATATGTTAATTGTTGAATGAATTAAGACTAAGAACAAAGGACTTCGATAAAGAAGAAAAAAAAAACGTAGTTGTAGCAACGAAATGGAAGAAAAAAGCTTTGAGCGGAGTTATTAAAGAAGCGGAGTTAAAAGAAGCGAAGTTGTTTAAATTCATATTTAAAGAGGATTTGTTTAATGATCTTGTGTGAATGGTTGTTTTATATAATATTTATGGAATTAATGAGATTTGACAAAGCTAAATCTAGAAATCTACTTTTACCTCAAATTCAAATAGTTATTAGTTTCAATATTAGAACGAAAATTGGTCGAAAGTAAATTGTATAAAAACATACAAGAGTAAATCATATGAAATATAAACAAAGGTTAATTGAATAAAAAAATGCAAATTATAATTATTCATTTGAAATAGTAAAAATTAAATGTATTCATAAACAAAATGAACATCACATGGATGATACAAATGAAACTATATGTTTATACTTTAATTTTAAAAATACAGAAATTATATAACAATAATATGTGTGTAATAATTTAAAGAACAGTAATAAAAGCTGATGAAAAAGTTAACCAGTGCCCCATCATACTTAAACTCACAAGGTGTTTGTAGCATCCTATCATTCGGGTTTTTATCCATTAACAAGCGAAAAAATAATAATACTGAAAATATTATCATACCACTCGATAGATTATTATATTTAAAAGAGTTCTAGCTATGGACCCACATTGTTAAATTTTTAGGTTAGGAGATATTAAAGACGAAAGTTCTTTCCATACACTGTTATACACTAATCACCGGAATGAATGGTCTTTAGTTTCTCATCCATTTTTTCTGCGGAAACACAATTATATTATTATAATTTGATATCATCTGATAGATTATTAAATTTAAAAGAATTCTGAGTACGGAACTACAGTAGTATCGAAAAATGGATGGTTTAAGAGATTTTTTAAGACGAAAGTCCTTTCCATACACTGTTGCCCACTAATTCTCGGAGTGAATGGTCTTTAGTTTTTTATCCATATTATTATAGTTTTATATATTCTTATATATTATTAAATTTAAAAGACTTTTGAGTACGAAACCAGTATCGAAAAATGTATGGCTTATGAAAAAAGCCATATATCTCGCTGTTTCACAACTCATTTTTCAAAAACTGCCATATGATCACATCGTACCTCTGGCATTTTTTTTTTCAGACTGGTTAACCTGTTATAGTCTATAAACCTTGAAAGTTAGTTTTTATGATACTTCTTCTTAGTGAAGCTCTCCAGTGTTTAGCTGTGGTGAATAGGAGAGGGGTGCATTAATTGGGCTCGTAACGGATAATGGATCTCGTTTTTTTTTCATTTATAACGCTACTTTGAGTTTCAGAGAATAGAGTTATGATTTTTCTCAACTACAAGGGTTCTAGACTAGGCTAGGACTAAGCTATCCTCTTCATTTTCCTCTTCCATCAGTGAATGCAGTTATACCGGTGCACTAGCTTGATATTCAATTATTCATGTCTTGTGTGACAAATAATACTGTATTTTGGAGCTTCGTGTAATATTGGTTTGCGATTGAAATGCATTTAATTGAGTAATGTCAGTTTATTAGTCAGTTTCCCTCGATATTAGGGAAATTTCCCCTAGACGTCACATTGATCTGTTACGATAAGGTAGTAGGTCTAATTTCTTAAATATATGTAAGTTTATATCAATAGAACAGAGTAAAATGTGATTTGAAATAAAACACAAGAGATTTAGTTATTTCAATAATCAATGCATCTTCAAATTCAGTTATAATTAGTATTTTTTTAAAGGGAGGGTGCGGGTAAAATCAAACATTTGTTAATATGTGTTTTATTGGAATCAGCATATTTAATTATGTATGATTGCATACTCTGTTCATCTAAATAAAACTTATTAAAGAAAAGAAAATTTAATTTATTTTGAAAAGCGCCCATCTAGTGACAAATAGCATAAGCTTTGCTCGAGTCATTGACGCCATCTTGCTGTGATTTCACAAACGTTGTGCTAAAAACTTTAGTATATCTGCGAGTGATATTATTAATTAGAACTCTAAAAATACTTTATTTGTTAGTACATTGAATATAAATCGCAAATTTATTTATTTATAGCTTATTTGGGAAGATAATCAGACATTCTATAAACGTTCATGAAGATTGTTCTGGAAATAACGTAAACAGCGCCATCTATGAGATGATCGCATAATTTAAGCTTATGTTAACTAATATAAACCCTATTTTCTCTGAAAATACAGTGATTTGAGATGAAACATTTCATATCCGTAACTAATCATTGATTATTTATGATATGAAAAAATATTTGATATGAAAATTAGACCCCACCCCCCACCCCCTCCCCCCCTTTAAAGTGTGTATAGTAATCAGATAGCATGGTGATACTTTTTAGACTTCATTGTCGTCGTATGGAAAACAAGACTGATTTACCTCACTGAATGATAACGCCATAATTGACTTCATTTGCAGATCGATAGAAACATGGCAACTAACTTAATTTATAGTGTTGGTGAATCAGATCGGTTTACTGAAATGGAGGAGCGTCCGGACCAAAATGAGTAAGTATTGTGAAAAAATGTTTGTAACTAATTTCAATGGATAATGAGTTATTAATATTTATAAACTATTTAAGAAATATAATTAAGGAGACAATTAATTCATTCTCATAGTATACCATGGCTTACTTAATAAACAGTTCATTTAATGGAGAGTTTTAGTAATAAAACCAAGAGTAAATAATATATGGGTCTAGGACATCTCGTCCACGGACAATTCGTCCACGAATTACCTCATTTTTATTTTAAAGTTTATATGGGATATATTTCATAATGTTTTTAGCCAGGTGAATTATAATATTATTATAGTGATTTATGACGAACCATTTTATATTAACAAATAAAAAATATTTATCTATTGATTATAGTTGTAAAATTTATTTACTCCTTATTTTACAACTATAAGTTATTTTACTCCTTCATTATTTGAAATTAATTAATGAGTTATGAGAATCCAAAACATGGAACTGAAATAACAGGGTACTAACGGGAATAAATTTGTGGAAAAGTAAGAAAGAGTCAGAAAATTTAGAACAGTTCATAAACAAACGTTTTTACGTTTAATTAATTAAACGTAACACTGAAAAGTACCAATATCTAGATAATTATCAATTTCTTGTTTAGTAGTATATTATATTCATGAATGTATTTTATGTAGTCTCAGTTAAAATATTTTTGTTATAAAAACTAATTTTTGAACCAATATAATTCTTTCAATAAGTTAATAACCTAATCTGAGTAATAATCTAGATGTTTATAGTAGCTATTGTGAATATACACACCAAAAAATGTAGTTATTGTGAATATACACCCCAAAAAATGTAGTTATTGTGAATATACACCCCAAAAAATGTAGTTATTGTGAATATACACCCCAAAAAATGTAGTTATTGTGAATATACACCCCAAAAAATGTAGTTATTGTGAATATACACCACAAAAAAAGTAGTTATTGTGAATATACACACCAAAAAATGTCTCCGTTTTCTATGTTTATGCACTATAATAACTTCGAGACATGACTCGCTTCGTATAAAATTTTTATAAGACCAGAGTGTAATAAAAGCGAGACCCGGCTGTATATCAATAAAAAGTGTATTCGGTTCTATTATTTTACCGTTGCAAGCCAGCAGGAGCAGGAGAAGAAGAATTTAATGAGAATAAAGTCAGGGACCATAAATTTCTAATTACCATCAACAAAGGGTGTTTTCTACTTTTTAATTGCAGAATATATATAAATAATATATAATATAAAAGTAATTCATGGACTAAATGTCCGTGCACGATAATATATATATAATATGGACAATAGACATAATCATCTTAAGTAAAATGCTTGGTTTGATTGAATGGAAATTTTTCTTCACAATGTTCAATAACAATAGTCACCATCAAAACCAATTTATAGAGCTGTATAGATTAAGAAACTAGATTATAACATTTTATGAAAGAAAACTTGTTAGTTCGATCTATGTATTGTAACGATACTCTCTTAGTCACTATATAATCTATACCTGATTTTCTCGCAATTGTATATTGCAACATTGCTTTGTAATTAAGTAAATACTAAATTTAAATTAATATTCAATATATATTGGTTTGATAGTCTTCTAAATACATATTCAATCTTGGTTGTTACATATGGAGAAGTAAAATTTTGTATTTTTCATTTATTTAATATTCCTATTTTATCGATTTACAATTACGAACGATAAAGTTTAAATTCATTTTTTCTGTACGCATTTGTTATGTTATAAACACACGAAAATTAAAGGATCACGGAAATGTGAAATTGGAGAGTCCAATTATTAGTAAAAAAACGGTTCAAATGGAATGTTTAACTATTAAAATTTAGTTAAATTGAAATGCTTAGTCATCAAGAAATAACTAACTTATTACCCACATTTTCTTGGATGCTGTTTCAGTTTTATTTGCAGGATTTCAAGGGTTCAGTTTTCAATTAGAAAATCCATGCAATTCTTTATCTTTGAAATATGTTTTTTAAATTATAGGGTCTTTCCATTATTACTCTTTGCTGATCCTAAAATCCGTTGATTTCCATTTTGTATGGTTCAAATCGTTAATAAATTCAGCTGAATTAAGAAAATATTTTAATTCGATTGAATAAAATGGCTTTGGGTGTAATTTGTACCAAAATGTTCAAAAAATTAATTCTTGCTGCATTGTGTTGGAGAGAGAAGTAAACTGTCACAATTATAAAAGAAAGATTTGTGTGCGCTCCATTTTAAAGTGCAAAAAAGATTGTTGTTCATAACAGCTAACTCTCTCCATTCAAAGTGTAAATCCTAACTTGTTCTCTCTTCAGTCGCAAGGTGTACCCCACTCGTACCCACAAGAATGCTGAGTGCTACAGCATAAGTTACAAGAAGATGGGCCAATGCCACGTGTTTGCGTACCGTAACTACAAAGACAAGAAAATTCCGGTGATTTATTAATAGCTAGTTATATATGTATCATTTAATCACTATAAAACTATGCTCATTAAAAAAGAGTTGTAACTGTAGTTGATAAACCTCTTGGCTAATGTAATACATAGATTCATTTAATCATTAAACAAACTAATGTATAGGTGATTATTATGAATATATATCTTTTAGATGGAGCTAATTAGATTCTTAGATCTCTGTTATTATATATAATATTCTACGAACCTATATTGGTGTAGCTAAAGATAATGCTTTGTATTAAAACATTTGTAGGTATTATTAGTAAATATAATGCAGTAGCTGTTAGTTTCCTTTTTTTTCTTCAGGAACGTATCAATGAACCTGAGGACACTCGACTTTGTGAAGAAGTCTTTGAAAAACTTGGATATGAAGTATTTGTTCACAGGAACTTAACATCCGAACAAGTTGGATTAAAATTATCAGAAAGTAAGTTAAGCATTTTGTAAGTAACAATAATTAAGTAGCAATATTTGATCTAAAATTAAAGAAATACTCTGCATTAAACTTAATTTCTTTCAAAATGCCAGGATCAATAAATATAGCGTGATAACGGTGACCGGTATATTCCACCCCGGTATATTTTACCCCGGTAAATTACAATCCGGTATATTCCACCCTGGTAAATTTCACCCCACTTTACGGGGTAGGTTTGTCTAATTATATATATTAGTCATTCATTAATATTATATATAATACTAGGTTAAGTGCATTTTCACTGTATCAAATTAAACCTTTTGCTGGCTAATCACAATCTTAAAAATTTTCACTACACATGTGACAGAACAGCAGAAAGAAAGGTTGTGTGAACGTATCTATCAGTTGAGGTATTTAGATTTTCAATCTCAAGCTGATTTTCTTCCCTATCGCCAACACAACAGTGATATTAATTGTAAGATGATGTCATATAGTATTTATTGTTATATTTATTTCATTTTTAATTTGGTATTTTAACTTCTTGTAAAAGTGGTGGTTTTAGACAGAAGGCTTTTTTATATTTTTTTTTAACTGAGAAGTTTTTGAATTATTGCACAGCTAGGGTTTTATGACTGGGAGATTATTGCCTTATTTACATTGAGAGATTTTGATCACGGGGAATTTGGTCCTAGAATCCAAAACAGTAACTTATAAGCAAAGAGCGTAAACATTGAATGGGTTGTCTCTGCCAGTCGACCCTTTCCATACCTCATGTCAAAAAGGAATTAATATTAACTTTTTCAACACGTAAACTTTGAAATAAACTACCATATTAAGAATATTTGTAATTTTAATAGGAAAAATTTTCAATTGACTTGAGCTACCTCTAAATATTGTCCAAATGTCTCAGGATATCGTCTGAGTTATTTTTTCATCGGTATGAATTATTTAACAAATGGCCATCTAAAAATGAAATCTTTGAGTTTTTATTATCACCCAAATGAGCATTGTCACAGGTGTGGAATTTACCGGGTGGAATATACCTGGGGTGGAATATTATATATACCGGGGTGGAATATACCTAGAACCCGTGATAACAATATGATTTATGATGGACCACACACTAAAAAGTGACTCCCAACAGTAGAATACATTTATAAGAAATTGCTTTATTCATACTATGTTCCATCTGACTTACAATGGCATTGCTTTTACTTTTCAGTTCAAAGTTTTGATCACTCTGACTGTTCATCTCTGGTAATGATATTAATGTCTCACGGTGATCTGAAGGAGAAAACGGATTACTTTAACACTTACGATGATGAAATGAAAACTTCGATTTTGTGGGAGGAATTAGATATCAAACAGTGTCCTTCATTGGCTGGAAAACCCAAACTTTTTTTCATACAGGTAATTAAATGAGCCCTAAATTCTGTACGTACAATGCACATGTATGTGATATCAATAGTTTACAAATTTTGCAGTTGGTATCATTGTAATGATTTTAAAATGAAATACCTGTTACATCACAGACTTGCCGTGGTAAAGGTGCGGACTATGGAGCAATTCTAGCTGTAGTTGCTCAAGATCAAGAAGAGATGGATTGCCATGACGACCAAGAAGAGATGGAATGGCATGACACCAGCGAAGAGGAGCAAGGGACAGAGGACGGAAGAGATTACGTCATATCTAGTCACTCGGACATGATGATAATGTTTGCTTCGTACGAAGGTTAATATCGGCCATAATTTATTATGACAGAACTCTATAGATTATATACGATGAAGGAATACGGTGAAGGAATACGGTTCATCTTGGAAATAAAAGTTTCAACTCGTTCCTACCCCAATCGGGACTCTTTGATAGCAGTAATTAGTTATGTTTCAGTCAAGTTTGACGAAGAAGTAGTGCGGTGCTCTTGTGCTCCAGTAACAATCAGTGTTAAGAGAATGATCAAAGCAATAGGTGGCCATTTTGAAATTTGATATGTATCCTGTATGCATCTATTTCTAACAAACGTTAGGTTTATAACTATTTGGAAATTTAATCACACTGTCTTCTCATGCCGAAGAAGCAATCAGACAGACTGTTTTTATTGAATAATAAATATAAAACCTCATAAAATAACTTTTGAAATAAATAATAACGTCTCCATCAATTATCACACATAAATCAAAAGATGTGATCAATTTGGATAAAAACACTACTATGATGACCTTTATTCAATCAAATATATCCTAACACATATCACATAAAGTAACTATTTTGTATTTTAGTAAATAGGTGATGTGGGATCAAAACAGAAACATTAAAAGTATCGGCCAAATCATATCAACAAAACCTACATATATCTCTCAAATTTCCAGGTATGCTTGCTTTCGGAAGGGGTGGAAAGAGCGTGTTTATTCACTATCTGTGTGAAATTTTTCGTGAAGAAGGTACTCAGAAATATCTATCATCTCTGCTATTCAAAGTAAGGGCTTACCTAATTAGAAACTAACTTTATTAGAATATTACTACAGCAAACTAGTAGTTATTTCTCTCAATTACTTTAATTACTAATACTCCTAACTATAAATATATATATATATATATATATATATATATATTGGAGCAAAACTGTTTAGAAGTTACTTTATTTTACAAATGCCTATGTATTTATTTACAATATATGTACATTGATGGCAATGCTGCTACGCTTTTATCTTACTGTTACTGTTATAAATGATAATAATATTATAGTTAAACATCAGTTCGGGTTTAAAGCTGGTTGCTCCACAAATGACGCTATATTAGAACTTTATACTCATATTTTAGAAACTTTTAATAAAAAATCATACTGTTTTGGTCTGATTTTAAACCTTTAAAAATCATTTGACCCTGTGAATCAGTGGTCGGCAACCCCCGGTCCGCGGGCCTGGTTTCGGTCCGCAGGACAATTGGTACCGGGCCTCGGAATGATACTCAATAATTTAATTCAAGAAATGAAATTATTTTTATATAAGTGTGCATGAGCTCACATATATAGATAATGCAAGTTGCTAGACAATTTCCTATTTTCTGAGACAAATACCTTCAAAATGAATGTACAACAATCAAAGTTGTTTTGATAAAGAGATTTGGAGTCCCTTCTGTGGACCCGTGCGAAAAAGTATAATCCTACCCTAACCTTAGTGACACGTTCAAATCCTATTTAGACGCGTAAATACCTGACTACTATTATCTCATTATTATTTTTTCGAACTTAAATAATAATATATCTCTTTTGGGATCATCTGTGAGATCCGAAAACCAAGATTTCACTCCTGTACAAACTGAACCCCAATGATTTATCTCCTGAACACTCCGCACCCCAATACATACAAATTCTTCTGTACAATTCGTACAGTATAATCCACACCCTAATGATTTTGCTCGTGTGCAATCCGCAAAAAAATGATTTCCAGCCTGCGTCCCTGTACAATCCGGACCCCAATGATTTCCCTCCTGTATAATCCACACCCCAATGATTTCTCTCTTGTACAATCCGCACTCCAAGGATAAGAGATCCTTCCTGTATAATCCGCACCGAAATAATTTCATTGCTGTACAATCTGTGCCCCAATATGAACTGGGGTGCGGATTCTAGATGTGATCCTTCTTTTTATCTGATTAGGTATGTTTTTTTTCGTACCTCAGTAATTAAATTATTTTGACCTGAGTATTATTACTATTTTTTGTACCAGATTCAGATTTTTAATGTAAAAGGAATGTTTATAAAAAGGATTATTTCATATTAGCTCCAGAAAGCAGTGGCCTCTTAGAAGCAAACGAATTTTTTTCTACCCAATAGTATTAGCTACATTCATCCCGCCGGGCCACGAAAACATTGTTGAACGTTTACCGGTCCACGACGATAAAAAGGTTGCCAAACACTGCTGTAAATAAACAAATTTTACTGAAAAAGCTCTAACATTACGGGGTTAGAGACAATTCTAATAATTTTCTTAATTCTTTTCTTAGCAACAGACGGCAAAATGTAGATTTAGGTGAGCATGTATCTGGTTTTAAACCTATTTTAACTGGTCTTTATCAAGGTTCTATTTTTAGTCCTATTTTATTCAATGTTTTTATCATTGATATACACAATCTGTGTATTTTAAATGGAGTTAATTGTACTTCATTCGCCGACAATGCTGTATTTTATATCAGGGATTCTGATTTTAACATTGCAACTTTTAACATTGCAAATACAAGATTTTATAAATGTACTATCTCAGTGGCTCAATATGAATAAATTAATCCCTAATATTTTAAAAACTAAACTCATGATTTTTAATTTGAACAATTTTGTTAATCCCCTAATTATAATAACTTTTACTTGTATACGTTGACAATATTAAATATTTTGGAATTTTAATTGACAATAAAGTTAATTTTAAAAACCATTGCCAGCAAGTAAAAACCAAACTAAGAAAAACACTAGGCATCATCTACACATCAAGTGGCCATTTTAATACAAAGAATCAGATTTTAATTTACCACTCACTCGCTTATACAATCTATTTTATTTTATGGCAGAACATGTACTAGTTTTATTGAGCCACTGAGAGTTTTAATGAACAATATTTTAATAGTTATTTTATGAGTGCGCAGACACAACAATATACCGGAAATAAGAACTAATAGTATGTATAGTAAATTAAAGATTTTAAACTTTGATGATGTGTAAAACCATTCTATAATGAAATTTTCATTTTATGTAAGGCCCTATTCAATGACGAAAACCTTTTTCAAACCTATTTTAGAGCCCACATTTCAGATCATATAGCCACAATACCCGAACAATTACAAACAACACCAATCTAAACCTTCCCCACATTAGAACAAAAATAGAACATAATTTCCCCATTTTTAGATCCATTGAACTCTGGCGAAGTTTACCCCCTTTTTATTATGTCTGATTTTAAATTCAAAAAACTTTTTTTAAAGTATTGCATTTATAATTATGTCGTTGAATAGTGTGCAATGCCCACGTGTGCATCGTAGGGCATTTATACTTTTTACTGAATCAATTTTCAATCTAGAACTTTATAAAGGAATTTTTAAATTTGGTAAGTTTTAGGTTTTATAAGATTTTAATTCTTTTAAGAACCAACACTGTTCAATTTTTTTAATAACTGGTTAGCATGTTTTCAATGGATTTTTTGTTTGTAAATGTGTGAAAAATAAATAATATAAAAATCTTTCTGTAACTGTTATCTTACTGTAACTGTTATCTTACTGTAACTGTTATCTTACTGTAACTGTTATCTTACTGTAACTGTTATCTTACTGTAACTGTTATCTTACTGTAACTGTTATCTTACTTTAACTGTTATCTTACTGTAACTGTTATCTCACTTATCTAGTATTTGGTGTGAATGATAGAATTATTGAAAATACTTTATATTAGGAAAAAAGCTATACAAATAAAAATAATAAGATAATAATCTACATACAGTATGAGTCAAAAAAAGCGAGTACTAAATTAAAATCACCATAACTTTAATAAGAACCAACATATCTTCGAGTGGACTTCTTTGGCTACTGCAAATTTTTATCAGCTATAATCAAAAATTTCATTTGTTTTTTATACTCCTAAAAGATTTTCTACAGGGTGATCATAAGTAAAGGGTGGTGAAATTGCTCTTGCGCGAGATATAGAATTAATGTTATAGGGTATCAAAATAGGTTTCTTAACCCAGTATTTACTGAGTTATAATAAAGAATCAAATTATTGCATATTATGAAGGTCTGTGTAAAGTAAAATTTTGTTCACCAAAAATAACCATTATCCCCCATTTTTCTCAACACATATTTGCGCCGGTTTTCTGAGTGCTTTCAAAGAAGATCTTTTGATCATGTCAGCATTATAGCTTTCAAGAAATTCTCACTATGCGTTATTCGTTCTTTTAATTGGTTCAGATTAGCAGGTGAGGAGGAGTATAAATCATTTCACAAATAAATGAAATAACCCCACAAGAAATAATCGCAATCAGTGGCAAGATCCTTGGTAATTACTCGATGTTCAAAATCTGATAACAGTCGTTAATTCTTTGACAAGTGTTCTGTGGACTGAGGCATTATCAAGCATCCACCATACTCGATTTAGAGTCTCTGCATAAATATGTAGTAGTTTCGGAATTATACACTGTTTCAAAATAAGGGTTCTTAAAAACACACTAATTTTAGGAGATAAAACCTACACTCTTGACAAGCAAGTTTTGAAATAAGCTCGCGCAAGAGCGATATCTTAACCCTCATCTTATGACCACCCTGTAGAAAAAAGGAATATGGAAACAAACGAAAAATGTGGTTATAGCTGATAAAAATTTCCACTAGCCAAAGAAAATCACACAACGATTCGATGATTTTTGTTAAAGTTATGGTGATTTTAATTACGTACCCACTTTCTTTTACTCGTACTATATAGTTTTTGAAATGAACACGCGACGCCATCAGCTATTAATATTATAGTCAAATGATATTTAAAATTGAATTGAATACATTTCAATTTTTATTTCAAGTTATTTAAAAATGATTTTCAATACTACACACCATTTCCTTGCGAATTAAAAAAAATCATATGACTTCAGTTTCTGTTTCTATAGCACAAATTGTCTAAGAAGGGAAATTACGTTTTACAGGAAGATAATTTCGCATAAGTTTTATTTCTTATTTCTTTTTGAGTTCTATTTAAAATTTCTCATCTCTATGATATTAGGAAGAGCTCCTATTTCTAGAAATTGTTATTAGATTTTGTGAAAAAAAAATCAATTTTATCTATACGGGAAATACTGGATCATATCATTTCTCCTCGATGTGTGAAGCCGTCTTCGTAAAGCGGGTTTTACACGGGCACACAAGTGTGTGCATAGCTTCTCGAACGCAGTGTGTGGCACTGTTTTCTAGTGATCTGTTCACACGTATACTTTGTGCCCGCACTGCTGAGTGTCACTCACAATTGCCTGTGGTTCAGTTTCGGTACATGTTAAAGACTAATATCCTATGGTATATGTTATAAATATTATAAAATATTGTTATATATTACTGGTAATACAGTAAATTATGAAGCACCCAAGTATAAATGAAGGACCTGAATTATGAATTACACTTGAGTTCTGAAGTATTTTCTATGTTTAAATTATAGAAAATAATATACGTTAAGAATTGCGTCAAGTTATCCCTCAATAACAATGGTTTTCTTAAGATTTTTATCATAGAAATCCTTCTATAGTGCACCTAAAATATGAAATAGTCATGAAGAACTATAATTTATAAACTCAGTAGTTTCACTGTATTCAGACACTGTTTTTATATTCATATTGTAAAGCTGTTTGCTTAGTAAATGTTATATCTACTTTTCTGTAGAAATAATTTCTAATTTCCAAGTCTTCACTGCTGTTTTAAATGCCTTAATTTGCCACTAACTTACCCAATTTTATTAACTATCTCGTGAATATATCCTTTCATCCTGTTAGTAAGAACTTTATTTAACCTACCAATACTAATATCTATCAAAGATACTAAACTATTTTAGCGGTAACTCAATTATATGCTATATATATTTCTCCGGCACACGGCAGTGGCACACATGCATTCGCTCCCGGAGCGATCGCTCTTTTTGTGTGCCACACTCAAAAAGTGTGTGTCTAGAGCTCTGTACACACAGCAGTGGCAGACGCTTTACTGTATTTGTATTAGAATTTGTAAATTAGAAATTAATTCTACAGAAAAATGGATAAAACATTTACTAAGCAAAACAGCATTTAAATATGAATTTTATAAAAAAAACTAGTTGAAATGTTTAATTCAATTATCATATTACAGTGTCTGAATACAGTGAAACTCCTGAGTTATGAATTATCGATTCCTCCATCTCAGATCCACTTCATATTCTCGGTGCACTATAGATAGTTTTCTATGATTAAAATCTTAAGAAAACAATGGTTATTGAGGGATAAATTGACACAATTCTTGAAGTATATTATTTGTATTTCATAATTCAGGTCCTTCATTTATACTCCATTGCTTCTTAACTAAGGAGTTTTACTCTATTACCAGTAATATATTATAGAAGCGAAAATTTGAACAATATTTATAACATATACGATAGGATATTAGTCACCAACACGTATCGAAACTGAACCACAGGCAACGGAGTGACACTCAGCAGTACGGGCACAAAGTATACGTGTGAACACTTCACTGGAAAACAGTGCCACACACTGCGTTCGAGAAGCGATTTGGGCACACACCAGTGCCACACTTGTGTGCCCGCGCAAACGCCGCTTTAAGATGCTATCGAGCAGCGTAATTCCTAAAACGATGATTTAATATACTAACGGGGAAAATAATAACAAACACGGAGTGTTGATTAATAGTTATTTTTTAATTACTTTGTTCTATCCCACACATCAACTGTTTTACTATTTTATATGTGGTCTATTATAGATGTGTTTATTTTCCATTAATATTAACTTCTCATTCAGATCACTCAAAAAGTTGCCTTGATGTACGAGTCTCGCTACCCTGAAGATGCAAGTCGCGACAAGAAAAAGCAAATTCCGCAGACAAAGAGCACTCTTATGAGGGAGGTTTGCTTCGATAAGAGGTACCTACTACAGTGTCAAAAAAACATTTTAATAAGTTTGTATTTCTACCATTAACCCTAATAAGTTTGACGTGTCTTTTCTAAGCACATCTTTTTGAAATTACTTTATATCTTTCATGTCATTCCTTTAAATTTAATGGCCTTTCTTGACTTTGTTCCTACATAAATACCAAATATATTTTTGTATTGTAGAGGTAAAAAATATTCTCGTATCGGCGTGAATCAGCGTAAATCACGTAAATTAGAAAAATAAATGTTATGTGGTGTACAGCTTGGTACACGTTAAACACACATCAGTCCACGTTTTCATGAAGAAAACCCACACACGTTAGCTGTGATTTGGTCACATTCC